>JAAAKB020255133.1:0-10551 GCA_010014835.2 Apostichopus leukothele | reverse complement strand
GCTCTCTCTCTCCCCCCCCCCCCCCACCTCTCTCTCCACCCACCCACCCACCTCTCTCTCTCTCCCACCCCCTCTTTCTCCGCCTCTCTCTCTTTCTCTTACATTCAAAGTGGAGGTCGCGACCCTTGTCATGGTCATCGAAACATTTGGAGGTCTCTAAAAAGCCGGAAGAAAAACAAAACAAATTGTCGTTAGTAGTGGAAGAAATCCTGTGCATAAGTTACTACAAAAGTTGCAAAATATAACACCGATTTGCAACTATAAGCACCCTCAATTTCAATATATCCCTCCCCGTTGACCGCTCCCCGTTGACCGCTCTCTGTTGACCCCTCCTCCAGGCCAGAACATCCGCCATTGGATGGTCGCCAAGATGATGAAGATGACAATTGGGGTCACCAATCTAAACAGTTTGAATACCAGGGTCGTATAGGCGACTGTAACTATGAATTGATAGCCACGACATTTTCTAAATGAGGCTGTAATTAAAAAGTCAAGCAAACCTCACTTCTCTCTTTGTTTCTTACTATTTGTGTGAAATGCCTACTGCGTTAGCTAATATGTATATAAGATTGGGACAGCATTCCTATACAATGAAGTGTGCGAAGACCACCTATAGCGTTAACATTAAGGTGAATTCGTCTGTTATAGGTTTAGACTTGCAGCCTTCAGCAAGCCTACAGATTTGGTACTTTTCATGAAAAGTCACACAGGAAAGAACCTGGGCACGAAAAGCCACGATAGAAAGCGTACTCTTTCAACATATATATATATAACATTGCATATATTTACTACTATTCTGCAGATTGCCGCCATGTATATGTATAGCCGCTTTAAGATATTGGTCTGTTTATCTGGAGGACATTTTCGTCACTCCAGATTCTTAAATGACAGCTCTTTTCCTCAAAGCACACAACTGATGTCAAGTTGAACTCAATAAACAAGAGCATTAAGCTACTTTGGAATATTAATTACATTAATGTTTCTAAAAAGATGGATGTAATTAAGTCAGCCCGTCATTTCAAATTAATCTTTCTTCTAATCCCTTTCAATAATTTCTCTCTCTCTCTCTAAAAGTCGAAATTGACGGCAGGGGGTGTTTGTTATTTCATCTCTTTCTCTATCTGTCTCTCATTGTACTGGAAGCGGAAACATGTTTCAGCTGCCTGCTGTATGAAAGAGACTGCCAAGCTAATTCTTTGCCTAAGTATGTTGTTGAATGTCAAAGCAACATCTTTGCGTCAAATTTTTTATCAAAGCAACCGGGTACTATACTAAAGATTAAGATGGCATTTTCATTAAACTATAGCAACCTTGTGAATTTTCTTGCCAACATGATCCTTAATTAGCTAGTTATAAATAATTTTATTTTGCTTATAAAACAAATTCGTCTCCCAGTCACGTTTTCATGACAGTAGTATCCACATCCAACAAGTACCTCGAAAACTCATGTAAAGTGTCCACGTAAAAACAAACATAACTCTATACAATCTTAGTGTGCCATCATAATGTGGTGGGGCTATACACCTATGAAATATTATTTTCCGTTTTGTACTATTATAGAATGAGAATTTACCTCATATGTATATTTATTGTTATTTCTTCTTTCGCTTAAGACACTTAAAAACGGAATTTCAAGGTTAAACGTTATTATTTTGATGTGATGAATAGAGGAACTACATTCTTAACAACCTGATGAAAATATTTTCCATTCAAACCTCAACCGATTCACACAGAGATTACACAGTAACTACTGTAAATTTTTAAAGTTTTGTACCACAGTAAAAACTCGATCGTTCTGATAAATATGATAAATCGGTAGCATGTGCTATTATAGGTTTACAGTAAGAACTGAGGATATGTGCAATCCCCCCAAAAAAGCATCAAGCTTAATTTGTTAGGATTACGCATATCCTCAGTTCTTACTGTAATCCTAATAGCGCATGCGACTGATTTATAGCACGATCCAGTTTTAACTGTGGTACAAAACCTTACAATAGTAGATTTATAGTATATAAGTAGATTAATAGTAGTTACTGTGTTCTCTGTGTGTATCGGGTGCAAACCTACATTCCGTTTTCGGTTTATTGATAGTCAAAATCATCATATTACGTAGAATCAGTGCATAAAGTTGAGACAAACAGGTGTCCATCTAATACTTTTACGCTGACCACAAAATGTTTTGTTTCGCTATAATTTGTTCACTCTCTTGCTGTTAAACTTGGATTGGTTATAGTTCTAATTTTTACCTGAACAAGGATTAAGGTTATTATGTTGTTCGCAGTGTACCAATGGATGTGTTGTAGTCCTCCTGTGGTACATTGTAATTTGGAAGCAACAGGTGACAATGAAAGCCAATGTTTAAGAAAACTAATATCGCAGTTGTTTTATATGGCGTTACATCTCTTTACTGTAAATTCGCTTTCAGAATACATTATGTATCAAATTAGTTGTTATCTCGAAAACGTCATGTAGAAATTGAATGCAAATTTCACCAGGAATATTGAGAAAAGGGTTCCTCTTACATTATATAGTTACATTCAAGTAAATGTATCCCTATAATGTGGTGTGTTTAACTCTAGACTTCCTAACCATGTCATTTATATTGACATATAATTGGTAAGGGATCAATTTTGAGGTAACAACCATTTACGACTAGGCTTTAAACAATTTACGAGCTATTAACCATCTCATCGACAGGACAAAAACCGTTTGTTTTTCTATACACTTGTATACAAAAACCGCTATTTTTGCGCTATTTTTGGTAGTTTAAAAGCACAAAAGATGCTTACAGAGACCTTATCTTTCACTAACCTTCGAGCTAATAGTAACAACATCAGATTGTGATAATTTCAACTCAAATAACAGCTTCAAGGAGGGGCCAAATCCTCTCCGTGAACTTGTTTCTGCGGATATGCTTCATGCTTGGTAGGCGTAATTCCTGCCCACGGTTTGCTAGCACGGTACTGTTTATTGCATGTTTAATCAAACATTAGTGGGTGTGGGGGTGTACCATGATCCCCCACTCCCCACTGTTCAACCTCCAACAAAGAGATAAAAGGTGATGATAGCACAAACTTGCGTGTAGACTTAATTATCAGACTTAATTTATAGCGCATAAATATGACTCAGAATGCACAATTTTACGCAAAGACTATTTTTTTTTATTCAACGAAAAGACTATACCACATCCACTAACATGGGAGTTGCATTCAACTACCTCATGGTATCAACCCCTCCTTTTTCCCAAGCCTGGAATCCAGGAAAATATACGCTTTCTTTTCTTTTCACATTAAGTTATGAAGTGTCGTAGTTCAGCCCACAACACTCATTACTTTTATATCAATGTGCAAAGTATGTTCACCTTGTAATATATATATGGTTGATTCTACTTTGTTTCAGGTGCTAACGACTTTTGTTGGAATGCCAACGTTAACGCACGACTTGGCATATTTATCGTCATTAACATGAAATCCATATTATGTTCATTCTTGCATGATTTTTCAATCAAAATGCTTACGTACCTATATGTGTATGTGTGTGTGTATGTATGTGTGTCTGTTGCTGTTTATGTTTGTGTGTATGGGTGTGTATGTATATGTATGTATGTGTGTTACGAAAAGAAAAAAAGACTAAGACATTTCTTGCTCCATTCGGGAGTTATCTTATAGCTTCAAAAGTCGTTTCTGGGAGCGGTCATTGTGTAATGTTATAATGCAACAAGGCGGTGGAAAATATTTACTTTACCTTTGCTTTTCTTTCCATATTTACAATGTGGAATGTGAATAATGTTGACACTGAATCTCAAAACATTATTAGAACATGTGAAGACCTTCAATAATTTAGATTCAATATTTTCAAAAAACCATCTCAATTACATAAAATAAACATTATTAATAATAAAGGGAAAGCAAGTTAAGCACATTTGTCTTTTTATGACGTCATATTTTGACTTGATCAAGTCTTCGTTCTTATGTGTGAATATCTCCCAAATAGAATAACATTTTTTCTTGGTTGCTTGTGGAAGTTGTTCATGACATTTTATCTCTATTAAATAGATCCATAATGATGGTTGAGAGTGTCTCGTTTAATTTGTATATTTACACCATTATCAAACGGTCGAGCTGTATATCTAAATTGGTTTTAATCTTTGAAAGATGACCATTTAAACATTAAGGCCCATCATTTTAAAGTAATAGGATGATTTAGCTTATCACACAGACAGGCAATTCAATTCATCAGATGCAACAAAAAAACATAAAAACTGAAAACACAAGACTTTCTAATCCCACAATGCATTGTAAATTTGTCAAGGACAAATGGGTTGAATTTATTATCCAAGAGTTGCTCTGATGTTCATATAAAGTTATCAGAGTTTATATAAAAAGATCAATTAACGTTAAAAATTCGGTCCTACGCTGAGGATTCCGCAGTTATCAACAATTTAGACTTAAAGGAGCATTCTATAGATCAATTTTGAAGGTGAATATCTTGAAATCTGTAATCGCTAAATTGAAACATTATACTAGCACTCGAATTGTGTCTTTCTCCTTTAACTATGATATATGAAGATCAGGTGTTCTGCCTGACGTCACCATTTAATATTAACATGAATACCGTGAGACGTATGCGGCTCTGAATGACACTCTACATCAGGGTTTCCCTAACTTTATCACCCCAAGAACCGCATGTGGATGTCAGAGTTGTCCACGAAACCCCCAACTTTTCGAGACACGACCTGCGTCATTATTATACTATAATACGCATAACAGCCTGTTTCTGTTTAATAATTCAGTTATTTATCACAAGCACGGTAAGGTACTACTATGGCAACATATGCGTATGGAACGCGAAAAGAGTTTGTCGATAGATACGACTTTTTACATTTCTTAATTATACTATAGCCTATATCAGATTTTAGTTCAACAAAAAGTACTCTAGTTTTGATTTTCAGAAACGTCTCACGAACCCCCTGGGATGGACTCACGCACCCACTGGGAGTTCAGGCACCCCGGTTAGGGAACCCCTGCTCTACATACAAAAAAAAAGAAAAAGAAATGGATGTAGTTTTAAATGTTCTCTAGTCGTATAGCTAACGATCAGCTATTAACGATAGCTTATAACGACTCACTTTTCTGGTTACAATGACTTTTGAAAAAGGGTTCAATTTATGCTCTCACTAGTTTTGTGAAGAAAAAAACGAGCTATAAAAAGCCAAAAAGCACCTAAATATTGCAATTAATTGCATAATAGCTATGTTGATTACCAAGGGAACGCCTGTCTCAAAACTGAAATTTACCATGACAACTACCTCTAGTTGTATAAGTATCTAGTTTCCAGCGTAGACGTTTACCTATGATTATAATATTGTATAAGCCGTCTGCTATTATATAACGCTCGGCTTGGCATTCATATGATATGCCCCTTAGGTATTACAATTTTCTAGTTAATAAGATCACAGAGGAAGTAATACCATATATAGCCTTGAAGAGTATAAATGACATTAATGAGATAAAAGTTAATTTAATTTGAATAAAACTTATCCCTAAGAAAGATCCCAGTGGATTTTTAAAATCGTTTGACGTTATGTCACAGATCTTTGATATCAATTTGTAAAGCTCTTTGTTTAAACAAAAAAGTATCTAAAACATGTTTTGCTTGAGTTTTCGGTCCATTACAATTACCTGCGTCTGTTTTAATTCTTATTTCCTTTTCCTTTTACCTTTGTTTTTTATCTTTCTTTCGTTTTTTTTCTTTTCTGCCATTACGTGATTTCGTCTTTCTGCAGTCTCTCAGTGCTTATGGTTTCGTTCAGATTACTAACGTCATTTATTATTCACCGTATCCTGAATAACAAGGAAGGGCTCCATAGAAGTCACGCGTTTATTAGCTGTCGAAATATATATGTTCTATAAGTTGTTGCATGAGAAAAAAAATAGATAAATAAAATAAAAGGCGGAAACATCCGGATATGCCTAGATCAGATTAACAGTAGCAAACGAGTATAACATCATGGGTACCGTGAGTACAAGTATAATTTGGTACTCTCGGTATGAGTTTACGAGTTCAAGTATACTTGATATTGTACCATCTATCTGTACTGTATATAGTGGATTGCCAAAACTGCGCCGAGTACAATAACGAGTACAAAATCAACCAGAGCGAGTTCCAGTACAGGTAACCATGCTTAATTATGTGTGTGTGTGTATTTTAGATCCTCCTGCAAGCAGGAACTCGCGAAGGAGCAGGCTCATTGGCTTATCAAAGCCGCCAGCTGACCCAAGTCAGTCTCTTAGATTCATATTTAACGTCCATGATTATAAATTGTCAGCAACTCTTTAACTGGACGACATACATTAATCTTGGAGTGACTCGAACCGGGACCTTATGATTGAAAGACACCGGCGTTTAACCACTGAGCTAACACTCCTTTTATGATTACGAGTACAGAATTCCTAACAGCCTCAATAAGATCGAAAAGACATTCGTCAAAGCGATCTTTCCGTCCCGTTTTTAACTGTTTCACAGTCTCCTTAATTTTCCACTCGGTTTTTGCCGATACTAAATGTCCATAGAACGCAGATTACAGGTTATGCGCAGCTCGATAGTATGATTTTGAAAGAGACTAAACTAATTTCAAAATTACTTGCCAAATTCCCATCAAGGAATATTTGACAGCTGTTGTTATCCATGTGTTCACGTTTCCATAGAGACTGCTTGCAAAAGTCGGTTGCTATATCTGTTCTATTCTTTGCAGACCGAATTAAGTCTCTTTATACGCATACATTGGTAACTGCGGTGATACCGCTAATTATCATCCAAACATGAACGCTGAATAATAATTTCTTTAAACAAGTTAATTCATGTCGATTTCAACTGGTAGGTGTCAAATTTTTAACAAAAAATTTAAACATGTCAGTTTTCAAGAGGTTTTCTGTCAGTTAATACATGTCAATTTAAATTTTTAGTATTCTCAAGATATAATATTACATAACGTACTTTGATTTGAGAAATGAATATCGACTGAAGTTATGGCACTCTAGAAATAAGAAACAGGTATAAGATCAGGTGTTCACATCACATGTATAAAATTAGAAGTTGATAGAAATCTGAAGACATGGTTAAAGCTAAAATTAGCAGGTGCTCAACATTCAACATGAATGAACTGATAGATATGATCGTAGTCTGTGGTTGACGGTTTCAAACCCAAAGAATGATTTAGAAGTTAACTGTCCGGTAGACTGCTGCATAACCTCGCCCGTAATCAGTAAGGAAACTACTGAAAAGGCTACTCGAAGTATATGACACTTCAAAATTGGTAAAAAAAATTTAAAAAAAAATCACATTTTGAGCCATATTTCACTGTTTGTGATGGAAAGGAAATACTGCAAAAATTGTTTCTCAGTAACCTATATTTGAGCACAACTAAATGCTTTGAATGAATTGTCCCTTTCGCTATAATGTAAACTTGCATATATACACACACACATACATATATATATATAAGAACATATTTAGGTTTAGGTAAGGATTTAACCAGCTGTTTGATGTTTTTACACTTCATATATTTCCCCAAAGTCAGTTTAATGATCAACCATCAGTTCTCTAATGCAAGACACGTGGGAGCTCAAGGAGCCCTGAGAATACCCAAATATATGTCGTTAGTTATACATGTATCATCAATTCAAGAAATGTCAAAAAGAGTCTGAATGGAACGTTTACAGCTGTACTTTGAATAAGACAAATAAACAGAAAATGGAATACAATATAACATGTCCCTATTCATTGCATGGATGCAATGCTGAAGACATGTTAAAACTAAATTGCACTTAGTTTCATGGGAAACCATTTCCTGCATCTTGATACGAACGGAATCTATTCACAGGATTATCAAACTGTGTCAAACATCTTCTCCAATTCAGATGAAACAGTTCTCATAAGCGCCCCTCGCGAGACGGAATTCTGTGGATGAAACACTGTCGATGCTCACGAGCGGTAGTCTCAAAAGCTACCGTCGCAACAAAATCGGGCTCTGCGTTCATCTTTTTGTCCAAAGTCCAACTTTACACTCCTCCCCGTTCGGTCCCTCAAAGTTTTTCATCGACGTTGTCTTGATCGATTCGGTCCTTTTTATTTTTCGACCTCCCATTAAATCCTAGTTTTTTACCATTTCCCTCTCTTGGACCAGTCTTTGGGCGTCCAATGAAGACATTTGGGGTCAATTCGGACCTTCCTTTTCATCATGGACTTCTTGTGGCTATCGACGACATCTTCTGCCAGCATGATGATATACTGGCCTTTGTAATAATTGATCAGGTTCATGTTACACAGAGTGTAGATCACATCTTCCCTTCGTATACTGGTAGCTTCACATATTTCACTAAAAAGACAAACAAAAAAAGGGGGGAAATATCATTAAAAAAAAAGAATTGAGTTCGTTTGATTAAATAATTTGATTAATGAGTCCTGTTTAATGATCAAACCTACTTTTGGCCATGTTTTTATTGACCTCACAACTGTCTAACAGATCTCCCCTATTTTACCTCTCATATTAATAATTGCAGTTTTGATACAGTTTATAAAGCGGCAGTTCAGTACCGAACTCAAAACAAAGTTATTCCAAAAGATAGTTTGCACCCCTTAAATATCACACTGGACAATAAATCAAGACATTTTTATTATGTTTGCTCCAGTGCTGGTATGGACAATCCATGTGATTAATGATAATATAACAAAAGAGTCTGCAGCAATTTGGTCACACATGCAAGGGACAGAAAAAATAATTGTTAAAATGGAGAGATTTTTCACCATGAATGTCACCATGCCGAACCCCTTTTATGAGATGTAACATCTGCGAGATTTCAAATAGCACACGTGAACTTTTTCCTAGTTTGATACCTTCAATGTCCTTAAATCCCAGACCCATTAGGAATAAATGCAAACAGTCTACACTACACCATAAGGAAATAATTGAACTTTGGCTTGCTATGTAGCAATCGTAGTGATTGTTGCAGGCTCTAAACAAGTGAAAACATGAAGGGATGGTAGAGACTGAAATTACAATACAACAGACCCCCCGTCGTTCTTGTTTGATTCCGAGAAACAAACATAAATAACATTTTAATGACTCACTTAATGGTAAGCTGTGGTCTATCCCCATCAGCATTTTTCGGAAACTTCAGAATGAATTCTACAATGGCCTGACACCAATAGCTCCGGTAGGATAACAATCCAAGGTCAGAGAGGGGCTTCTCTGGTGACCCTGTTTTCCCTTCAAACTGGGAAAGAACATAACCTGGATAAAAACAGACACAGTAAGACATAGGGTGATGGATTACACCTTGAACAGATAAACAAAAATAATAAACAACAAATTTGGCAAAAACAAAATCGGTAACAGCAACCCGAGTCAGATAGCTTTGCTAAATGTTTCTGTCCTGATAGACATTTTCATTTGCACAGAACCTTGCAAAATTTTTAACTCATCATAATCGACCAACTTCCAATAAATAAATTACACTCTCACCTTACATATAAACTGTATTGTATCACAACTTCACAATGCATATTTGTTTGTGTACACAACTCCTTAAATATTTTCCGGGTACAATTTCCCCGGAAAAGACTGCGCAAATGTGACCCAACTTGTTTCAATGGAGTGTGGCCAACTCCATAGTGTTTTTTGATTGGCAGAAAGTTACGATTGAAGTTACGTTTGACGAGATGCAACTTAATACTTATGTTGCAACCTTTGATCATGACTGCTTCCTCAATGTACAAATATCCTTAACATTTTTAAAACACAATCAGTACATGTCCCACTAGACTGATTCAAACAATACGGTACAGCATTTTGACCGAGATCTGGTTTGTTATTGCTGTAAGGGCTGGGAATCTACAACAGACTCATACACTTACTGAATTCTATTAGGAGTTTGCCAAAACCCTTTCTTTGAAATGGAGGTAAAGTGAGAATACAGGCTACATTGTAATCTTCTGTTGACTCCTTCTCCTGTACGAAAAAAGAATAGAAAGAAAAAATTATGTCACAAAGACTGAACTGATAGCAGCTATCTAGCAATTTATTAATTCCATTCAAATATCAAGTCTGCAAACTATCAGGAATACAAAGTTAATTGCAGTATCACTAAAGAATGATTGAAGGCACACAAGTACAATGGTCATCAATGAAAGTGGCTGAACTACTTAGTCTAGCAAAAAGACCATTGAAGGAACTGAAAAAAAAAGACTTGTATGGTTTCAAATAACATATTCACAATACAATTTGCATACCTCATTGTCTATATGGAGTAAAAAAATATTCTCTTTGCCTTTGGTGATTTCATTCTGCTCAAATAGTAAATACTTTGACAACTGGGAACGCTACCTGATACATTTCCTCCTTTCAAATGGTTGTTTTATCATTAGGAATATATCAACACTAAGATCCTGCCTGCTTTTATTTACTGATTCAGACATATGACACATGTAACCATGGATACTGGTGATGTTCTTACAGCTGGTTGTATTTACCCAAGGAAAGGGTACAGTACC
>JAAAKB020255122.1:0-10551 GCA_010014835.2 Apostichopus leukothele | reverse complement strand
CATTACCATATAATAGTGACAACGTGAAGTACGCTCAATGAGTGATGGTCCTATATTTATAACATTGATTATGAGTACATATCGTACATTTATGACTACAAAACCCATCTATCAATGGCATTAACGACAAAAAGTGTCCGTTTGTTGGACTTCTCAACACAGACTAAATGGAAGTATTGGGCGGGCAACGGGGACATTCATTTGGGGAGGGGCTATCATTGGGACTGCGTTTACATGTTGTAGATTGCTTGCTAGAGTAAATATATATTACACTTCTTAAATAACTGTACAAAATGCATGTTATATTTCCAAATCAGACTTTATTCCGCTTTGATGTTCAAAATTGACGGAAAGATCGTTGACTGGTTTAACGTAGAGAAAGAGCATTCCCAACAAAATAACGTTGTTAATAATAATATTATTGACATTGGAAGAATTTTAAAAAATTCAAACATCAACGTTTCCCTTCGCCACGAAGTAAATTATACATCTGCATCAAATGGAAGTGGGAACATCAAATTCTATAATAGCACTTGAAGGTAGCATTGTACTACAATACGTTAATAACTGTTAACAATGTCATACTGTGGTGTAAAATCCATTTACCTTTGTAGGGGAAGGTTAAGAAGCAATCTTTACAAGTTATTGTAACTTTGTGCATCTAATAAATCCAAATATCTTACTCTCTGTAGCGAATACACACAAGCTTATCAAAGTTGACATATTAGTGCTTCATTTCACACGTCAAAGAGTGTTCTTTTAAGTAAGTTCTGTTGTATCGCCAGTCTTCACAAGTTATGTCACTACAAGTCTTTACAGCTTATGACTCCTGCAGTCCTCATTCAAGCAAATTCCAAACATGATGACACGAGATACGTTGAAAACAACCAAGAAGTTCGACTAACTTCTTGCACTATCCTTAAAAGTAGATAGATCACTGGTTACCCTGACATGGCTGATAGTGAAATTGGGCTTCCTTATATATCAAACAACTGTTCATTAGCAAGGGAAAACGACGTAAAAGTGTATTCATCTTACTCAGAGCAACTTATAAAGACACTACTTGCATCAGTAGTCGTGGACCTACTTTTGATGAGCAAAGTGACATAATATATGATAATCATCAAGGTAAACTGGTAAACTCTTCAATATTTAATAATATAGCATTGTATTGTCAACTTCCTGACGAAAAGTAAGTAACATCATCCATCAATCGACCATTCCACCAACGAATCAAACCAACAACAAATTAGTCACACAATCAATAGCAATACTTTTAGTTATTATTTAGTTGATTATATAATAGCGAAACATGTTGGATGACATCTACAAGTTAGCTTAGTTAACAGCATTAACAATCACATAGTTTCAAAATATCTTGTTGATCATATTCAAACTATTACGGGTTGCAGTTAGGAACGTCCTAACCTTTCCATTCGACGAAAGTAGTAAAGAATATGGCTAGCCACCTTCTGCAAAGTCATGCCGATAGTCAAAATGCAATGCTTATGGTTAGTTATCGACTATGTTCCCTCCATCGCTATAATTTGCGGAGCAATTGCGGCTAATGTTATATTTTTTTGTGGAAAATCAGCGCTCTTTAAAAAAACAGGAATCTTTTTTAAAATACCAGAAAATCAAACTTGGGTTTGTTTAATCACCGATATTTATTTCTCCTTATTAAAGAAAATTTTATATATGGGTTATGTTGGAAAAAAATTGAAACACATCACTGGTCTACTGACACTTTAACAAAAAACAGTCGGTGAATTGGTTGTTAGATTTAAACCAGCAATATTGTCAAATATATAGTATGACTTTAGAGTGATATTGCACATGGTGTTGGTACTTCCTCCACAGGTGGCAAAACAAATTACACTGAGCACAACAGTACTGCGAGTACCTTCCGGACAAATACCTCCGAGAAGGATAATAGTAATTATCCGACAGTTCCCATGCGGCAGGATAAAGACCGAAATATATCCGGTGTAACGAAGTCGCTCTTAATCATAGTAACATGTGCAGCTTCCTTCACGATGTCTTTCGCATGCAGCTTTGGTTACTATCATCATAAAATTAGTAAGTTCAAACATTTACACTTCTTATTTGTATGTGTTACGTGATAAATAGCACATGATACTGAAGTCGTAATGTATATTTACCTCCAAGAAACCGATCAAGAGATGCATTAAATATTATAGATTAGATAATCATAGCGCTCGATTTTTACTGGTCAGTAATCTCTTTCCATTTTTGCTGCAGAGTCACGTTTTGACGTTGAGAATCAGTGAGTATTTCAACCAGTATATTCTCCATACAAACCTTGTGTACATTAACTAATTATTGCAATTTGTGATTTATTATTCGATGCACGATCATCTATGATTGAGACGAAAGTTGCAAAACGAATACTTATTTAAAAACAAATATTTGATGTCAATACTGACCAGTTACACGCACAAGCCTCGTTAACATTCAACATATTTACGATTTCATAGTATATCATTTTATTGGAGAATTGCGTTTGACGTTAGTCTGTAAACACTACCGTGTTAAAAGCATGTCCGTTCAAACTTCATATTTTGCTACGTTGTTAATATACAATTTCGTTTCAATACTTTGGACCGAACCCTGATCTTTATGACTTTCATGTTGTAGGATAGAACAATATACATCTAATGACTCACATTATGAGTTATTTATGTTCTTTTATTTGCTAGTCTATTTATAACATAAATTACTATACATATAATAACTAGCATTATGTGTTACTTATGTTCTTGTATTTGTTTACTCTCTATGTAAGATAGAAAACTATACATCTATTAAGACACATTACCTGTTACTTATGTTCTTTAAATTTGTGTCCCTATGTGTAAGATGGAACACTAGACATCTAATAACTCACATTATATGTTACTTATTTTCTTTTAGTTGTGTTTCTATTTGTAAGATAGAACACTTTACGTCTAATAACTCACACTATGTGTTACTTATGTTCTTTTTTGTCTCTATTTGTAAGATAAAACACTGTACATCTAATAACTTACATTATATGTTACCTTTGTTCTTTCAATTGTCTCTCTATTTATAAGATAGAATACTATACATCTAAATACTCACATTTTTTGTTACTTATGTTCTTTTTTGATGGCACTTATTGGACGTACCATCACTATAGGAGCCTGCCTTTTGTTTAATGGCGTTTAGTATATGTACCATCACTACAGGAGTCTTTCTGTTGTTTGATGGCGTTTAGTGTATGTACCATCACTGCAGGAGCCTGTATGTTGTTTGATTGCGTTTATTATATGTACCATCACTGTAGGAGCTTGTCATTTCCATTATTTCAGACACTTTTGCAGGAGTACCTACGTATTCTGTGTTTTATTACTCGATGCACGGTGATCAAATGTTGGGATGAATTCTACAAAACGAACAGGTTTGAGAAGTGATAGTATATGCACAACTGACCAGGAACGAACAACCTATAGTTGAAAAGAGCTGTAGAAAACACGCATTATAATGATATAATGTAGTCAACCCGAACAATTTCACTAAAGACTTTTGAACTTCGATACTATGTAAACCAATATCAACTTCATATTATGTCAGCACAAATTGATGTTTTTAGTCGTTTATTAAATATACCATCACTGTAGGGGGAGATCAAGAAACCACGCATATGGACAGCAGACCACCACTCAAGGTAAGCATTTTAAATGTTGACCGCATTATACATTCATCAATGACCTGTGTAGCTTAAAGTTACCGGTTTATTCATGTGAAGTCCTCCATCTTTGTTCCCGACATTATATATAATCATTTGTTCTTGAATTAGTTCAAATGCAAGGAATTGTACCTCAAATGGAAGCTGATTCCACGCCGAGTCTCTCAACGTTTAGTCCGGAAGATGTACAACTGGTATGTGAATTACCAGGCAGAGGAATGTTCAGGTACTACAAGGCAACCCTTTCTGAGCAACCTTATAATGGTTTAAATATCATCGCAAAAACCATATCAGGTAAATTATTATACATCAAGTAACATATTGTTTTTTGTCAACTAAGTTGAGAAAAATGTGCAGGAAGTAGCTTTTACATTGCTGTATGTTTAATCTAAAATAAATCCCTAACTTTGTGGTGATGGTTCTAGAAATGCTGTTTTTCATGTTTTAGTTGTAACACGCAAGATAAGTTTGGCCAGTTGTCTAAAAAATAATCTGAACAACATCATCGATGTCTAGGGACTAAACGTCTATACAGCTGTCAACCAATAACGAGTGTAGAGGGACACTCTTCATTACAGCTTAGGCACGGAGAATGATAATAAAGACACCAATCTCCTCGTTCCGTTTCCTACGTATATCCACTTACCTAATTTTATTTAACAATCCGCATATTTCTTAGCAGTGGTATAAGTTAAGACATGTTTGCCTCCGCCAGACTTTGAAAATCAGCCAAAATCACAACATTTACTGCCCATTTAATCGTACCCTCAAATGGAGTTCGTTTCATGTGTTAGACGACAATATGTCCCACTCGCTGGAAGGGGTGAATAGCCCTGTCCCCTGCCCTTCTCTACACAAATGTTAACCCTTCCAATTGAAGCTCATGCTCTACATCAATAAGTATGAATAATGTCAGTACATATAACAAACTGATACCATATTACCAATAAACATTTCTTGTATATAACTTCATCTCTCTCTCCCGTCCTACAGATTTTGCACAGGTACAAGATCTTTACACTTTCAGAGACCTAGCGCACAGTTTGACACTGCTGAGCGACCATGTGCATTTGGTAACCACGTTACATATTGCAGTTGCTGAAGGTACGTGTTGAAAACAAATATAAAACTAGAAAATGTGGTTGCGAAAATCGCAACCAATCTGTTTATGAGTCCGTTTTCAAGGTTGAAGGGGATGCGAGTAGTGAGTAAAAATCCTATGCAAGTCTATATTTAGGGAATAATGAATAGATAAAGGGGTCTATATGGCTGAATGATAACTTGGATGACGTCATCACAGTAGTTAAATGGACTAAGGCAGCGACCCATTGCCTCTTGTGATGATGTCTGAGGGGTATGATATCGGCAATAGATACCGGAGGTGGTTACTTTGTACAGAAACGTAATGGGCCATGGGGATGGTTCATTGTAGGTTATTAGGTACTTTGGAAGTAAAGTTCATTCAGTTGCTACGACAGGCCCCGATCTTCAGCTCTCAAGGTCACCTTGTTTTGAATCCAGTTGACTCTGGTCAAGATTTACTGATAATTGTGGGCAAAGGAAGCAGAAGACCAAATGCTTGGCAACTAAAAAGTTGGAAGGCAGTATATTCATAATGCTAACAGACTACTGATGTGGAACTTATAATGTGCGATAGTCAAACCAAGGAGGTGGAGAAATTATGTAGCCTGATTTTCAAAACATTTATATCCAGTGGCATGTACAGGATCTGTGGAATGGAGGGGGTGGAAAAGTTGTTTGTCATGGGGGAGGGGTTAAAGGTAGAGGGTCGTGGTGTGTGAGGGGGTGTCACCCTGCCTTTGCGAAGTTTGGGTAAAATAAATATAAAATGTACTTTAAATGATAGCAACATTTGGCATCTAGCACCCTATCATTTAAAGTACATTTTATATTCTACAATTTCGAATGGTGACAATGAGACAAGAAGAAGTAATTGATGCTTGTGTTAAAGACACTGTATTGAAAATAAAAGACTGATAATAGTAAAATCTATCAATCTAAACAGCAAGTCCACACTAGTTACAAGTGGAGTGAAGTTGAATTTGTGAAAAAACCTGATACTATCAATGACACTTAAAGTAAGAGAGTTGTAAAAAACGCTGCTGTAAAAATCAAGGTAAGACAAAAGCATGAAAGTTGTTAGGATTTGCATATGGTGAAGAAGGTCTGGTAATACTTAATTAGAAATATATAAATATAAACAGCAAGTCTTGGAAAGCTGATTCTATGAATGGCACTGACATGTAGTAATAATCGGTTTGATGTTATGGCATTGGAGAATGGACGGATTCTGAATCTCGGTGAAAGTCCTGTGAGGTGACTTCAAGATTTATTTCCTATGAGGTTTAAACTTTGAGAATACCATGTGGCATTGATGAAGTCTCAAGAGAAGTTACTTAAATACAAATTGATACGGAAATACTTTGTATTACTGTGTACAGGTATGTTGGTAATATATAAGTTAGGTGAATCTGGCAACATGGATGTAGTGTGTTGTGTAGTGTGTTACTTGAAGGATTGTGATGGTGACAAAGGTCAGTAGATCCTCAACATTTATGCTTTCCCCCACACTAGCTGTAATCCATAATTTTCTAACACCTAACAGACTCAGGATGTATGTAAAAACTACACATCAACTGTATTAAATGATCAGTGTCTTAGCTATTCTTTTTTATGCTAAAAGGAATACTTGATCTTGATATTACAAGGAATGTTACCAGTATGCACTGCCAGCAATTTACTTACTTTGACTAATAGTATGATGTAACAATTATTAGAACTGTCCGACAAAGTTGAAAGTCTTTTTCTCATTTATTTTCTTGAGATGTATCATCAGTGGACACACATGTAACTCTATAACCATTCTAATACACTATTGCGTAAACATGTGACTATCAATACCTCATAAGAAGAGTACTTTCTGATGTATTCGTAGAATTAATAGCGAAAGAAATGAAACTGTTAAGAATAATAGTTTTGTGAGGTGATGTTGTAGATACAGTGGTTGAAATTACAGTGTGTACATTAATAATGAGAACATGATGGAAATAAAATGTTGTAGTCCCAAAAACTTAAAAATTTGGAAAAGAATATAGTGGAAAATATGATATACAATTAAAAGTACAGATAAGTGGAATGGTGCATGAAGATATGAAAGTGAAAACAAGTTGTCAAATGATGATATACCTTTGAAAGTGTTGGAGATAAATTGAATGGTGCATGTAGGCCGGTATGAAGTGCAAATAAAATGGCAACTGTTAACTACCTTTTACTTGAATGGTGCATGAAGTTATAAAAGTGAAAAGTAAAAGGATAGGTCAAATGGTGGGTGTCTTCTTCATTAGGTGAACTGTACATGATGATAGCAGAGCAAGAGATGAACATTTTTCTGAGGGCATTGTGTGAACTATCGTAATTCCAAAATCTTAAGCTACATTAGTTTGTGTAATGCCTATTGTGATAATCACGGATTGTACTCTCAGTACAGGTAAAGGTAAGATCAGGGCAGATGGATGTTATGATGTTGTTTGACTGACAAAAATCTACTCACCTCAATTGCCTAAATGAAAACAGTTAATAGAAGGTAATGGTTGCTAATGCAAATGCAAAAATGCAAATGCAAAAATGGTTGCAAATGATGCAAAGATGAGTGGTGCAGAACCATGTATTAGAAACAACAAATAGAAATCAAATTATAGGTTAAGTGTTGGCATTGCTATTACCGGGTACTACATACCATAGGCTTCTCACAATATCATAGTGCAAGAGTATAATAACATAAGTGTGTCACTAAATTTGGCACCAGTTTGAGTCAGCAATGGATACAATGTCTGCTAGAGTGATACACATATCTTAGGAAATGGCAGCTATTAATGGTTTTGACTTTGTAATCAATACCTGTCTATTTTCACCATGTAGTTAGTTATATAAACACCTGTTTGTATGCAAATTGCTGTTTTGGGGGAACAGTCACCTTAGGCACAAATCAAGAAGTGATGCAGTAATAGTGGAGTTATTACAATACTAGTCGCATTACCAGTCAGGAGAAGAAGCAATGGAAATATTGGAAGCTGTCGGACAATTTGAAAACAGTAGAGTTCATGAGAATAGTTCAATGCAGTTTAGGGAGTTAATTTAGGAGATCTACATCATCCTCCTTGGTGGTGAGAAAAGTTATCTCATTGTTTGAGACCGCAACTGAAACCTCTAGTGGCAATTCTTCCTACTGTGTTCAGGGATTAGCCTGGGTTTAAAAAAAAAATCACGGAATTTTGCAAAACTTGCGGTATAGGCTCCAGTTTGCATATGCTACAGTGTGTTAGGATAATAGTTTTTGTTCCCGAGGTAGAAAAGAAATCACGGATATTCCGCGAATTCGCGGAAAAAGCTCATGCCTGAGTGTTGCTTCAATGTCTGTAGCTGAAGTCGTTGCTGGCAGCACAAGCAGTTTCTTGACTAATTCTCCTGATGATGTGTATTCAAGCGGGTTGTCATCGTTCTCAACTTCACAGAGAAGTTTGAAAACCGGAGGGTCGCCCTCGAAGGTGTAGGCCAAGACTTTTATATCCATCTTGAAACTTGGAGTTTCTTTGATCTGTTGATGTAATGAAATGGAAATGTTTGTAGAGAATTTACTTTTGGGTTTATATTCTTCATAAGGTCATAACAAACACAGCTACTTACTTCCCATGTCCATTATCTATCGAACCTGCGTTTCTTGAGAGATTGTGTTTACAAGGTCAAGTGTGACTGTTACACACAATCACAAACACACATGTTGACTTGACTGCGTAGGTGGTTGTCAGAATTATATGACAAGTGAAAATGTATTTCTGCTCCTATGTGTACGTAGGATGTATTCGTGCAATTCAGATTTCCGTTTGTGGAAGACTGACTTACTGGCATAACCACAAATGCAATGTAACTATACAATACATTGTGGCTTCTTGTGTTGAAAATTTGAAGCCAATGTTTTAGAGCTAAAGTAATTATGGCCAATTTTTTTATAATGTACACCAATTACTTGCCAATTGATACTACTGTATGTACATACACTCAAGTTGAAAGTTGGAAAATCACATCTGCTGCATGTTGAAGATTGGGACTCTGACCATATGACCTTGTTAATAATCCAGAGATAAGCACCAAAGCAATGTTTCTTGTACTCAACGTTGCTATCAAGTATGATTTCAATATGACTTCATGTTGATCGTGTTTAGAAGCTATTTGTATTCCTTCCCCCTCATAAATATGCATATGATATTTATGGTATACATCATTATGTACCTGCTATCTATCACCATCATCATACCAAGTTTGAATTAAGTCATACTTTTGGTTGCAGCATTATTTTGATATTAAGTTCTTCATACTTGGTCCTATGACCTCACCTCATTAACAATAACCCCTCAGCCCACGGCTCTCTTGAACATAGTAAGGTAAATGTCTGCCTTGCAAAAGTGTCTTGAACAAAAGAAGGCAAATGCCTTTCAGGAGTCTATGCCTTGGAAATCTCTTGAACCAAATACGGTAAATGCCTTGCAAAAATCTCTTGAACAAAATAAGGTGAATGCCTTGCAAAGACTACATGATACATATTAACCTTGTGAACTATTTGAAACAGTCTCGTGAACAAATTGGAACGCAATGGTCTCACGAACAAAATGCAACCACAATAAAGACTGGGCTAATGATGTTTTTTAACAAGATCTGTAGAGTACTGGACTTCAACAACAGATCAAGTGCCTAGTGTAGTGAGTAGCTAGTGTAGTTACGACTGAACTTTAAGTGTAGCCTACTTAGGGTAAGACTGAGTTATGATGTACAACAGGTACTAATTACAATACTCACTTGTGCCTGTGTAAACTTTAGTGTAGTTAGGACTGAAGTCTAGTTAGGACTGAACTTCAAGTGTAGCCCATGACTGAATTATGACTTACAACAGCAACAGTGTACTTACAATATTATACAATTTAAAAATATTTAAAAATATATAAATAAATGTTGATGTCTGTATTAGCAAATATATATATATATAAGGGTTGACACAATACAGCATAGGCTATGCTTAAATTTAGCTAGGCTAAGTATCAACAAACATGTTTGACACTACTGTACATGACTACATCTATGCAAATTAAGCTGATGGCGGTGATGACAGCCGCCGAGCTAGGCTATAGCACACACTGACCAGGGAGTTGTTATTCCATAACAACTCCCTGCACTGACACAGTACTGTAATCGAATAGTGTTGGCTATTAATTGTAAGGTGATATGAAATGATTTTATTCAATTTTGATAGTGGCGTAAGGGCGGCTAGGCAGTATAAATAAAAAGTGTTATGGCCCTATGGGCTAGGTAGTAGTAGGACCGAGGTTTGCCTACCGGCTTAAGTTTTAACGGCATCATTATAATACTTAGCCTAATAGCCTACGATTACGAAAGTATAACTGACTGATTATGACCTACTGCGTAGACCCTACAACATTTACTGACAACACATTATGGGAAAAGATCGGAAATATTAAAAATTTACGTTATTTTGTTCTTGATTCTTGCACGGAGCAGAACTCGTATTCCAGAAATCAAGCACTGTGGATGTTACACTCATGCTGCTCAGGAGTATGGCGGGCCATCAGTCTCAAATCGTGGGGAATCGACATATAGCGATTTAAATCGACATATACCAATTTCCTTCGACTTATACCAGTTTCTAGCAGCTTTAATTGACTTCTACCGATTTAAATCGACATATACCAGTTTCATTCTACATATCATCGATTTAAATCGACATATACCAG
>JAAAKB020255111.1:0-10552 GCA_010014835.2 Apostichopus leukothele | reverse complement strand
AATTTGCGGCTCCCAAACTCTGTAACACTCTCCCCACCCACATTAGGAATGCCCCTACCATAGACAATTTTAAAAGCAACTTAAAAACTCACTTATTCACATGCAACCCTCATTGGACCTTGTAATTTTTTACGATCCTTTCGTGTTTACATCTTTAAGTTTTTGTTCTACTATGCTGTATTTTTGTACTCATTTTGTTTCTTGTAAAGCGCATTGAGATCATCGGTATAATGCACTTTCTATATAAGTAATATTATTTTTATATGCTTTATTAAAATCTTTATTTACAGTATGTAACTAACTTTTACGCAATGTCGATTACAATACTCCAGCTTCAATGGCTATTGTGGAAGATGTGTGAAG
Source organism: Apostichopus leukothele (assembly GCA_010014835.2). Lineage (NCBI taxonomy): Eukaryota > Metazoa > Echinodermata > Holothuroidea > Aspidochirotida > Stichopodidae > Apostichopus > Apostichopus leukothele. The sequence continues at coordinate 10,189 of JAAAKB020255111.1, read as the reverse complement.
TAGTTTACACACTAACTTTGCACAAAAAGTTATAACTGAAGCAAGTGGTCAAAGGGACCGTGAACATTCACGCAAGCTTGCAACAAAGAACTACTGTGGTAGTATATAGATCATGATGATGTTGAGTCAAATGGGTATCACAAGGTACTGGTTTCCTGTTTAAAGTACTTCACTTAACAGCTAAAAGGCAACTTAAACGGCACAAACATATCATAACAAAATTACACAATACATACAAACAATGATTCTTTAATAGGAGCTAGATGGAGTGGCCTTCCTGATTGTAAGCTGAACAAAACCTAAGGTAAAGGGTCCTATCAAGGTAAATCCAGCAGGATAGCCACCTTTGTTATGTCTTTATGGATTTTTTCCTCTTCATAGTGCTTGCAGCTCACTTTCGCCTTGTATTACTTAGAAAACAAATGCAATCACTCAGGTCATGGCAGAAGGTTTTCCAAAGCACAAAAGAATACTGAATAACAACCTAGCCAATTCAACAGTGAAAGACTTTCTTTGACCTTGGGTATGCTTCACTGGAAACTGAAAAGGATATATAGAACCAAATAGTCTTAACTTTGGAGGACAAATAAAACCAAGCAAAAAACATTGACCACATATGGCATGATCCAGGGCATGATACAGTCTGGTATATTACTGTTTTTAGCAGCTTTTTGAACCACCAATTCTATTCACCAAGCTTTATTTTTCACATTCAACTAAGAACAGTACATCATTCAAACTTCAAACAGTAAAACTGTGTTAATTATAATAGTCCTGAGTGTAAAGTGAGTACTGTACATTTGAGGGAAAGCTGCACACTAATTTAATGTACACAGCTGTTTCTTTTTTCTCTTCTTGTTGTTCTTTTCTCTTTGTTGCTCTATGTACCATAGACAGGCAAAGGGAACCATATTGACTTTATACTGTATATACCAAAAATATCTATATGGTAATGATGGCTTTGGACAAATGCGACTGTTATCAAGTTCAATCATATTTGGAAATATGCAGAACTATTAAATTTCCGAGAACCATTTCTGAAAGGCGATTCTCTACTGATATGACAACTTGAACTTTGGGTAAACTCTTACAGTACTTTATGACACTTATTTGAATGAGCATAGCTAAGATACATTTAGTTATCAAGTGTACAGTAGTAGTGTACACAGTAAAATATGCTGGTTATCTCACGTTGCCTAGGACAAACAATGACAGTGGAGTAAATATATACATACCAATAGCTAGATACAACAGTAGTTTATGACCCTGCCTAGTACTGTAACTGTATGGGTACTGTAGGGAATACAGCATCTATCACAGTATGTATAGCATGTGCTATTTTAATAAATATTAAGCAAGGTATGCGACTATGTTCTAAATACAAACATCTTAGTATGACTTCAAGGGATTAGTCATAAATGTGAATCAAGATATTAGTTTGCACTAGGGTATTTCTGATCATTGGTTTGGTGAAGAAATCAACAGGACACTTAATTTTGACCTTTGAACTTTATCACAATCAGTAAATTTACTAATGATGGTAAAGGTCCAAACAGTTTCTCTCAAGTACAGTATATACCTGTATGCTTATTTGGGTCAATCCCTCAGGTACCTATTTGCTATGCAAGGAACTTGACTAACACATGTAGTGCAATGCATGTAAGCCTAGAATGCTACAGAAGGTTGTTTGTACAGCTATGTGTATATTATAACTATTGATATTTGTTATCTGTTTAATTTTTATTACAATGCTGTATATTTGCAGTATTAAATAAAAACTGATACTCTGGAAAATGTTTTTTGAAGTTAAACACCTGCGATGCTTTCAACCGAGTGTTGTTCCTCCAGTTGGCAAAGTTTTGTATCCTACAATGGTGCACCTCTACAGCCTAACCAGCCTGTCAGAGCAACCTGCTGTACTTGTGAAAATGTTCTACTATTACATACACTCACTTCGGAAAATCCTATATACCAAATTCAAGCATGGCTTGATATTAATAAGTTACTAAGCTTTTAAGGCTCTACAAAATACACTAGGATTCTTGCACTCATTAAAATGACCAAGTAGTCTGAGCAACAACTCCCTGGTCTGAGAAGTTCAATCAACCTTTACTTTTTTACTTATAGAGTTTTCCTTTGGCAAGGAATAAAATGAAACAGATGTTTGCACAGTAGGTGTGTCTGGTGTTGGTTAATCTTTTGAAGGTATATTCCTCTAGCTAAAGTTGATTGGTTAATAAAAATGCTGGAGATGTTCTGTATCTAATGGTCCAAACCACATCCACATTGCATGTTGCATGGTGAATATAAAAAAATTCAAATTGGTGGTACAGTACTTTGTGAATGTATCTGGGGACAACAAAGAGAATGCTGTCATCAGGCAAATACAGCTGAAAATGTTTTTGTTTTTCTTTATTATATTTAACTCACTTATTCAAGGAGGAAATTCGAATAAAGAGAACTTTGAAAGCTCAGCAAACATTCCAAATGTATCAAGTTTCAAGGATAATCCAACAAGCCCACTTTCTGTAATACATCCCAGGCAAAAATAAGATCCATTCAATCAACCATGTCTTCAGTTATAGGGGTAAGATATCGAGATAGTGAAACATTTCCAACTGACAGCAGACAGTGTGGTATGTTTTTTTCTTTTCCATGTAAGTGCCAAATTATCTGCAACAGGAATATCATTTTTAGCTCAGCTGGAAGGTTTGCAATTTGAACTTTTTCCACAGTTTGTGTGTGGAATACAGCATCATGTGAGAATGACCTATATTGCTGGAGCCAATTCAGATTCTGCTCTTTAACATTTGTCTGTGGTACATCGATTGTAAACAAGTTGCAGACCTGTGTTTCTATTATTGTATGGGTGCAATTTTCATGAGCAATTTTGGGTCAGCACAATTCAAACGTGATATCCACAACATTTTAGCAGAGGAATACTTTGTTTATGGTTTCGTTCTATATTGCAAGAATGAAACTATGAAGTGCATACATACTGTTGGTTCTTCCTTCTTGCAATGGGGCAAAGTATATATCCCTAGTAGTTTGTACAATGACATATTGCTTGTGACAGTTAGATTCAATGTGACAGTTAGATTCAATGTCAATCTAAACCTTTGAACTCATGATGGTGTGTTTGAGTATGTATATGCGGAGCTGCATATACGGCTCTGTGTATATGTTTTGGTGTATGTGTGCGCTGCCTTCTTGTAACACCCATATTTCTAGATGTGTATCATTGGCAACCCTTATACGTAGTTGGCATGTAGGTTGTTCATATTTGATCAGGCCCTTATTGACTTATTGGAGGTGATAAGTGATCTGTCAAAGTCAACTGGATAAAACACTGGAAACCTTGTACCTACCTTATATCTCAAGAATGGAAACATGTAGGTTACCCATTCTGAGTTTAAAAACCCCTTGATATTAGTTAATGCCAATGTTCATTTGACGTCAACTGGATCAAATGTTATGACGTGACCACCGTAGCTAAGGAATAATAATATTGACAAGTCTCCAATTTCCACCAGAAGGTGTCATTTGAGTATTATATAATGCAAGGACAAAATTCATCAAGGGACAACAGTATATAGTGTATGCAGCATAACTTGATGTTTGTTATACGTAGCGAAGTGTTTGTTCGATATACCCTCCATCAGCTGATGCTGAGTTGTTAAATAAAACACATTTTGAAAATCCACCATCTTCCTTTGGGTACGATTCCTTATTTGGCTCTCCAGATATGACACATATAAAACAAACAATGTTCACGATATCTTACAACTATAACATTGGCTCACACCCTGTTACGATGAAGTCACCCATCACACCTCAGTACAGTTTTGCATTCTGGTTTAAAGATATTTCAAAGGCAGCTCTGCATTTTAAGTATTCAAGAACACAACTTAGCGGTAAATATAGCCTTTTAACTTTTCAAATTTATTTCAAACTTTTAATCACTGTTTATTTCAATAACTTTCAAAACTTACATTTCTCTTTGTCTTTTTTCAAACAAATGTTTACAACTTTCTAACAATGTAACAAACTATGTCTGCTAAGAAGGAGCATACAGTAAGGCAAGGAAATTACACTGTTATCCCGCCTATGTCTTAAATTATTTGCACAAAGAAATGGATGAACTGCTAAGAAATATTGCCAATCGAAACAAATTTCTGAAATAGAAGCTTAACTAAGCTTCTGCAGCATTGCTGCTCTTGTTAAGTAAAGTATTCAATCCCAGACAGTAAAAACAAGAGGCCTTAAGTAAATGCAATACTGTTACCATAGACTACTGCTAAGTTAATAACTTACAGAGTTTAGAAACATGCATGAATGCATGAATGTAAAATAATACCCATGTATCTGAATCCATTACTTACCAAAAGTAGAGTTTTGTAAAGAAACTGGCGTGTTTGTAAGGGTTTTGCTTTCCCCCATCTGGCTGATTTTCGCCGATATTAAGCATGCCTTATAGAAGCTGGTTTCTCATCCATAGAGTCTTCACAACACCTTACAGCACTGGTCACATGGGTTCATGCACTTTCCGCAATGCAAACTTCAAGGCTTTACTTCAAGGCTTTACTCAAAATACAATACCACTGTAATTGTACAGTCGAGTAGCATTCTCTGACGGTTTGGTACAACAAATACAAAACAGATGAAATCTGATTAAAAAAACAAAACAAGAAGAAAACATATAAACATATATAAGTTTATCATCGTTGATCAAAGAAAATACAAGGTTCTAGGCAACATGAATTCTGCAGGGGAATGACAGATCTTCATGGATTAACAGTTTGAAACTATTGCTATTAAACTTCAACTTTGAGTTAAAATAGCACTTACAAGTTACTTTTACAGCATGCTGGACCTACAGAAAGATGTATAAGGTTTTGCAGAGGCCCTATAAAAACATTAACAATATATAACTAACAGACTAGGAGGTAAGTAATACTGGATTATGATATAAAAGTACAAGCTGCCACTAATTGGGACTTGCTAATGACATACAGTAGTATATATCGGCTACTGAATGTACAGTATTCAAGGTATGAAAGACTTTAATGTGTACATCACCAGGCAAGTCAGTATATAATGAGATGTTGACACAGTAAGTACTGTGTCAACATCTCATTATATACTGTACTGACTTGCCTGGTGATGTACACATTAAAGTCTTTCATACCTTGAATACTGTACATACAGGAGCTGATATATACTATGTCATTAGCAAGTCCCTATTAGTGGCAGCTTGTACTGTTACAGTATATCATAATCCAGTATCAAGAATGATTTCATATTTAACTAATGTGATACCACACAGTAGATCCAAAATGGTTGCTTATTGTTGAGGTTTCCATTGAGAAAAGGCAAACTATTGGAGATAGCTGAAACATATACAATATCATCAGTAATACAACAATCTAACAATTAGACTTGAGGGAAAATTGAGCAGCAATGCAATGACGTAAGAAAGTATTGAAAGTGATTTGTTTCATCAGTCAGAGAGAATTTACTAGACATTTCCTTCAGTCCTTCCAAATGCTTTCAAATTACTTTCTAACATTTTCTGCTTGATAAGGGTATTAAACCACTCTATATGAAGAGAATGATGAGACAAATTTTAGTTAGGACAGATTAAGGTGTTTAGGGTCGTGGTCAAAGTCAGATTGGCCTAACTTGTGCGAAAAGTGTGTCACAAACTCTTCCTACACCATAAGTCCGCTCAAGGTGCCTGACCATGTAAACTTGTGCCTGCGTGATTGGCGACATGATAGGTCAGAGGTCAAAGACCCCCAAAACTGTTTGCCATTACCTGCTCCTCAGTGGGTTGAAACCAGAAAGCCAGCAGGTTTAGTGATTCCTTGTCTCATAAGTTTATACTGTATGGAATCACTTGATCATAGAGCAACTGAGGAATATGTGTCCTAAAGTCAAGTACCAGATCATACCAGATATCTTGATCATTGCAAAGGTATTACCCTCAGAATGTTGATGACAGATAACAGTCATTAGTGAGAGTGGAAAACCCTCTCAGCCACTTAAAAGAGGAAAGGACAATTTCTATGACAGTAAGTGACACAGAAAAGCCATTCATCAAAGAAGTAATTACAAGGTTCCAGACTTTGACCTCTGTTGAATTCATATGACCTTCCAACAGCACCACATTTGGGCAAATATTTGGACAATATCTGTCACTAAATGTTCAGATTGTTGTAATAACAAGCACTGATACTGTGTATTGTGGTGAGGCCTTGGGAGCCAATTTTAAAAGCGAGCATATTCAGTCCAACAGGAATGGGTTACTTAAAAATCGAATATTAGATAGTTTTTAGGTTACTAAATGATTTCATTTTTCTTTGATCCCCGCCTTCGTTATAGGTCAAATTGGCCTAAATTGTGCGAAAAAGTGTGTTGCTAACTCCTCCTAAATCGTTAGTCGGATCATTTTCAAACCTTGGTGGGTAGGTGCCTGATCATGTAAAGTTGTGCCTGTGTGATTTATGACATCATAGGTATAAGGTCAGAGGTCAAAAACCTACAAACTGGTTTTAGCCAGTTTCTGCTTGTCAAACATGTACGAAAAAGGCATTAAACAACAAGACATGTAGAGAATGATGAGACAAAGGTCAAAGGTCAATTTGGCCTAAACTGTGTGATTGTCCTCTTGTTCTTAAATTGTATCAGTGCTTAATTTGATTTTTAAACTTGTTAGATCGCTGCTTTTCTGTAGATGTCTTCAGCATTATACAAATGTATAATTATAAAAACATAGTAATTAGTATCTGTTATCCCTAGTCATTAAATTCACAACATAATCTTAAGTATTCTGTAGTGTGAGTCCAATCTTTTCGTAAACATTTTGTATGCATTTGTGTCCCTAATCTCCATTTCGATTTTAAGGTACCGCATGGCCTACTCCAATGCTGTAATTTTATTTCTGTGGAGGTCTAATACTGTGGGCATACTGCAGGCTCAAACAAACATGTTCACATTAGGATATAGTATTACGCAGATTTCAAGCCAGCATGCAATAATTTTTTGAGATATATATTTTACAAAATTTACTATGTCGTTTGTTCACATGAGGTTTACGTGAGCAGCGACTTAAAAGATTGGCATGTGTTAGAAACAAAAACGTCCAAACTTAGCGGGCATGAGATTATTGATACAGCAGGAAGTTTGTCAATCATGGTTTTTTAATCCATGGATAGCTAAATAGGCAATCACAATGATTGGCTTTCTCCAGAGAGGATTTACACCTAACTCAAAGGACAACACAGTATACACTGTGCGGTAAGTTCATAGGGAAGTCCCATTCACCGCTGATTGTTGAAATGAGTTCAGCTAGCAAACTAGGATTATAACTGCAAAACCCAGAGCGGAAAACTCATTAATTCCAGCCTGTTCTGTATGTTGATTGGCACATTGAGGGTAAAACATTCATGAGTGGATTGAAAGTGAACAGTTGTCTGTAGCAATGTGATTCATGCCTCCTTCAAATTCGCTGATTGGTCCGTCACAAATATAATGATAATCAAAATAAAATGGAATCATGATAGAGATCATTTGCCGGTCTAAAATATAAAAATTATCACATCTATGGTCATGCATTACCAAGGTCACAAGTTCTCTTGAAGAATCATCTTCTTCATCATTTCTTCATTTCTTTTATTTTTACATTTTTGACCTGTATGGTATTCATTTTTGGCAATGTGGACATAAACTTAACATTAAACCATTTGTGATCATGTCTCTTTGCTATTGCATTCACCTCTGCAGCGAACAACATATCATATGGGCCTCAAACATTCCATTGTAACAGAGCAGAAAGTAAACCAACTGCATGGAGAATTTTGCTAAATCTGAATGTCGAGTGAGTGAAAGAAGCAGTATGAATGCTTTTGTTGGTACTTGTCAGTACCAGTACTCCCAAAAGAAAAGACAATCACAAGGTTAGTTTACATTGAAAACTTTTGTACTGAGAGTGATGTTTAATATTGTTATGAAAGTTGCATTGTTAAAAATACGTCTGCTCTCATTCGTATAAATATTCTGTAGTCGAATGTGTGATAAAATGGCATCACTTTGTTGTTGTGTTCAACCATATATTCTAGCCTACTGTACAGACTGTAGCTATGTTATATACAGTCAAGACATCGAAGTTCAAAATATGCAACTGTGATATAATACATTGTTCTGCAAACTAACAAATTGTGAGTCATAAGATCTTTCCAGACATTTAAAATTCATTTAAAATTTTCGGAACTGGCCAATAGAAATTGTTTTTAAGTTGTTTTTCAAAATAACATTGATGCTTTCTGAGAGGGTGTGAGTCTGTTGGTAGTTGCACAGTCTTCACAGAACGTCCTGGGGACTTACAGTAATTACGCCTTAATGTTTGCAAATCACTATTTAATACAAGGCTTTCTCTCAATGTTTATTTTTTAAATATGTTCCAACATGTTAAGTTTGTGCATTTATGAACAATCGTCACAATTGCTAAATTGATTAAATTGAATGTTCGATTACTATACAACAGTCACAATTTTGCACTTAATTTTTAATCACAAACAGCATTGTTTGATATGAATGCAGGATTCTGCACCCAGGATGTAATGTATTAGCCAGGGATGCACAGTCTTCAAATTGCTTGCATCTGAAAGATGCTAAGTACCTATGGCCTGGCCACTATTAAGTTAGGCTAAGTTAGACTAGGCCTAGGCTAGGTTGCATTCTAGAACTTAGAAGAGCCTTACTTTGTCTGATGTTATCGTAACCTAGCCTAGTTTAAGGTTACTCAAATATCAACACTAGAAACTGTCAGTGGCTGCAAATTAGGGGGCCTACTTCTAATCTTAGGCTGAGGAGAGGCTTGAAGTTGAACAGTTAGACCTTAATTAAGTTACAGTACTACTACTTAAGTACTAGTACTAGCCAAGGCCTATATAATGCCATAATGGCCTATCTTGGCAAATGGAAACCTGGGCTAACGTTAGGACTAAGTTAGGCCTACAGCTAAGTTACAACTTACAAGTAGGCCTAGGCTAGGCCCTTAGTTAGGTCTAAGCAGGGAGTTGTTCCATAACAACCCCCTGGGCTAAGTAAGTCTAGCCTAGGCATACCTAGAAGTAGAACAAGGACTACCCTAGACGAGCGATACAGAAGCGCAAGTGACAGAAAGTCATAGGCCTAAAGACTACATTTTATGACTTACATATCTTTTTTGTTCAGGCAAAACAACTCCTTCAGTATCGATATCAACAAAATCTGGGTCTGGCAAATTTCAGTAAAATCCTACGGCTGACTGCATAGTAACCTTTCATAACCATGTTCGGAGATGTTTCTACAAATGCTAGTGGTCTCGCCAGTTGTAGCATGCAATGTGCAGAGCTGAGACAGCTGTTACCAAAGACAATATACTTCAGATAGAGATACCACTCGCGAAAAACAAATACGGTCAAATGGTATCATGGGGAATACCGCACACCTGGTTGGTGGTGGCGGAAGTGACGAAATCATTAGTAAATAAATGAACCATGACTATAAGTAAATACAATTTTGCTCACGATTTGCTTACTTAGCACTCTGTCATATCATAATAATTAATTGTGTAGAAAGACGACATATTTGTTAGAAATAGGTCTCAGCCCATCGTCAATGGAAAATAAACAAACATTTTCTTTGATTCTAGACTGTCGCGATCATCACTCACATTGTTGGTACACATATCGTTAGCTGCTGTTCGTTGTGTCGCCCAGTCGTTTACCTACCAATCGTTCGCAGGTGTTATTCTCCATGATACCACGTAACCAGAGCCGTATATTTTCTGCACGTAACTCTGATATAGCGTTACATTCGATCACACACTAATTCGTCTTTCTTACCAAAGGTATATCTTCTTTTATGGTACTTAATTGTTAGTAACAAAGATCATGCATATGGTTGTCATTTGCAGTAGCGGTCGGAACATGTGATGATGTGATTTTATATGATATAATATCAATTAATATGATAGTATCAATTTATATGATAGTATACAGGAGAAACACCATAATATACTGAGTAAAGTCACTGGCGGATCCAAGGGGGGGGGGGGGGGGGGGGGGAGGGGGGGGGGGCGGCCCCCCCCCCCAGGGGGGGAGAAAAAAGGTTGTGGCAAACCCGCAGAACTAAGTATAGTAGA
>JAAAKB020255100.1:0-10552 GCA_010014835.2 Apostichopus leukothele | reverse complement strand
GCCTAACTTTAGAATCCGTACCATATGAATGGGAAAGCTTACTTCGAATCGGCAGAATAACAACTGTATAATCCGGCAGAACGTGTGTGTCTTTGCCTTAGTTTAACTTTAAGCTGGTTAGGAAATGACGAACGGGAGGTGGAGATAGGGAGTGATTACATGAATGTGGGAGAGAGATAGAAAGCGGGATATGGATTAACAGAATGGTACGGATTCTAAATTAGTACTGCATATTTTCACTACATGCAGGATCGAAATGAGTAATTATTATTTTGATGACATGGTGAGCTCGTCACTGGGCATATGCTAGCCTACCGTAGCGTAGGACTGGGCCTAGAGGCTAAGTCTAGTATTAGTAAGTAGAAGTATACTGCTAAGGACTGCACATTGTATTAGTCCTATTTTAAGTATTAGTGTACAATAACATATGCCAATGCAGGCCTATGCTGGTCTCAGTTTTGTATGTTGCTTAGACTAACATAGTTGAGTACTTTAACTATCCTTCTGAATTTAGGGTAATGAGCAGGTAATAATTTACAGTAGTGTTCAAATTAAACTTTGTGTAGCAGTTTTGAAGGCTCTGGAGGCTGACTTATGTTTTATAGACTACTGTAGTTATTAAAGGCTAGGCTAAAAGTATTGTAGGGTTCCAGCCTACATAGCATGTATCTACTGTCTATCTTGGCATGGAGACACTGCAAGTAATTACTATAATAACAGGTGCACAATAAGTAAAGGTAAGTAACAATAGGCAGTAGATACATGCTATGTAGGCTGGAACGCTACAGTACTAGCCCATGGTTCCTGTGTTAGAAAAGATGAGCTATAGTTCAGGCTAGGCCTACATCTTTAGATTTGTATCCATTTGCATTACATTTTGCTGTGCGTTAATGGATAAATTATTCCCTGATGAGTATGCATACATTTCATTTCTGAATTTTGTGAAAAACTATTGCAAACATCTAACTAAAATGACTTGATTATTAGTTTAATTTTGACAGGTTTCTTTGGGTACTGTACATATATGGTAAAATCGAGTCTAGCAAGTGAAGGTTTAGTATTCAATATGTGAAATGAAATCGGAGAAGTGGTAAATATCTATGAGTCATGCGTCAGGTTTGCGAATTTCAGTGCAATATAAGAACTATGTGCAGGATACTTACTCCTAAGACCAATTAGCCAAAGCCATATACTTGTACTTGTACTTGTAGATCTAACTCAATATGTTCAGTTACAGTTCTGACCCTTGTAAATATTTAAGAATAAGTGGAAAACATAACAAAATAGAAATATACCAACCACACTATGTATAGGAAGGATTGATTTTTGTCAGACACTCACAGTAGTCTAGCCACCGGTTTTATCTAGTCCATGGATAGTAATATCGTACATAAATAAGACTTACTATATAGGTATATATACCAACTGTATATGGATGGATTGGTTTAGTATAGACACCGGTCTTTATATAGCCCATGGATAGCAATATATATACATGTGGGTCATTCCTTATCAAATCACCAAATTTTGGAGTATACATGTTGTAGTTTGACCTCTTTCAAAAATTACCAACTTCATGGTATACTTGGAACACCATAAACTAAGCATATTCTGAAAATTTCAGTTGGATTGCTTCAAAATTGGCTGATTTATCTCACATTACGCTGAAAAAATCTCATTATTTTTTCTAGAAGAGATATAGTACCACCCTGTTTGTACAAAAAAGTTCAGGAGGGTCTTTGCCTTTAATACTTTTATTTGAAAAATCCTCAAAGTTTGGGATTTTTACAAAAAAAACCCGGTTTTGCCTGTTGTGCTGTTCCACATGTAATTGAGCATGGGTAATGTAGTTCAAGGTCATTCAAATCAATACTGTGCATATTTCAATGTCATATTAATATTTGCAATGTAGTGTCTGCTTCTGCTATAATTCACTGAATTAAAAGACTTTTAATAATATAAAATGAATGTTTACCAGTACATACATGTACAGTGTGTACTGTACATGATTGTGGACAGTGTGTATTTATTTAGTGCTTGTTGTAAAATAACACTGTACTGAACATGTACACATGTACAATACACACTGTACATGTATGCACTGGTTCACATTCATTTTCTATTCTGATATATGGTTGGGTAGAGGATGTGGGTTGGAGGGGGGTGGGTTACATGCATACAGACAATTTGAAGCAGAAGATTACTGTACCATACCAAATAATTCAGTATACAGTACCTTGAAATTTTAAACAACCGTCCAATGAATCTTGAAACCTTGAATAATACAGTAATTAGCCATCTAAATGGTCAGAGATTTTCATATACCACTCCAGGGTAACATTAAAATACAATGTGAAGACCAAAAAATGGAAACAATTAACATTATACAAAAATTATGAAGAAAATGTAGAAGTATGTATACTGTGGCAATGCCTTCCACATTCATCCCATCTAGATTTATGAGCTAATTGTTTTACTGCAATTTATTGTAAACTTTCAATATTGCATAATGTTCAGTACATTTGTTCGGCATTCATCTTTGCATAGAACGAAAAACAAATTGCCCCTGGCCTGCTAAATTGCTATTAAAGCGATATTAGTATGATTAGTAATTGTCTTTCTTTAAAACATTGAAGTTTAAGTCAAACGCTGCTTTTTTAGTTAATTTTGAGAAATGTACAATTCTTGTTTTATTAGAAAAGCCCACAGCAATGTAGGTTATTAGGGTCACCAGTTAATTTTAATTTCAAATATTGATGGAAAGTTGAAAATTAAAAAAGTTACCACTTTGCCGTTATAAATGTGTCACGTATGACATTTATTGCCATGTAGTACTTATAAATAAAAATTGTCTGGGAGATGAATATTGTGAATGATTGCATGAATAATTCACTTATAATATTAAAGTTGGATTTGGTGCAAAAAAACATAAGCCCACAGGCTACACGGTCCTACAGAGGGAAGGTTAGTGGACATGATCAAGTTTGAGGAATAATAAAATAATTGTCACTCAAATTCAAAAAGCTGCTTGAACAGATTTGGTTTGTGTGGTAGTATGTTTCTACACAAAGTGCTATTTAAAAAAAAAAAATCTATTTCTTTCCTAGCTTACCTGTCTTCCCACAACCTTGGCACCCTCTTTCTACTGTGCCTAGAATGAACTGGTAACCTTTTAACACTTTGCGCCCTCTATGACCGGCTCCCCCGGTCAGGGCCCTTCCTTCTCATTCTCATTCTACCACCCAAATTGCTTAGACGTTCGTTTTTGAGTTCAGATTTGTTTTGTTTTTATAAATTCTGAAGGCTGTTTTTTTCCCCCTCTCGACCTTGTCAGGTTTATGGTAGAGGGACCGGTGCTGAATGTCGCAAGCTCGTCCAATCATTGAACTTCACCTCTGGAGAGCTGGATGAACAAGAGAAGGAAAAGGCAGCAATAACTCAGATATCAAACAAAGATGAATTCATTGTGGTAAGCTATCACAGCATTGAAATTTTGAGTATGATATATTATGAATATTCGTGATATATACTGTACCTGATAATGAAATTCTTATCATTTTTCATTTAACTCTTATCAATTTTCCTTTAATTCTTCTTTTTTTGGGGGGTGGGGGGAGGGGGGGGGGACATAGTGATCAAAGTTAGAAAGAGTTCGGAAAATGCTTGGACACTGTCTCACGAAGAACACAAATTTATTTATCTATAGTTTACAGAACCATGTATTCCTATACATAGTAGTAAAACTGCTAGGTCAGTATTTAATTACAGCTCTGATTGTCTAGAATGTTGGCATATCACTTTACACAGTAAACCTACTGCATGAAATCACAGACATGAACTGTTAGAAATAATTGTCCTTTGTAAGTTGAATTTATTTTCTCTGAAGGGTACTGCAAACTGTTTTTATTCTGTGAAAAGGAGGTCATATCGGTGGTTGATCGAAATTATCAGAAGGATCTCATGGATGCTTTCACCCTGCACATTGTTTTGTAGACATAAAAGAGGGTGTAATTTGTCCAAAAAAACATAGTACCCACTAAAGGAAAATATTCGATTGTGCCTTGGAAATGAAAATTCTTGATGAAGTATGAGTGACCAAGTCTAAATACTGTCAAATAAATGTTCAATATTGCTGCATATTATTTAGATTGCAAATATTGTATAGTTAACACCTCCAAGAGACTGAAGGTAATACCATGTTTTAAAGGATGGCTGCAGCTCTTTTGGGTTTCTAGATATTCACCTTTCAAATATGTCAAACCTGGAATGCTCCTTTAAGGCTAAACTGACAATGACAGCTCCCCAGTGCAGACCTTAATATTTATATATTAATCTACTGTTTCTCAAATTCTAACAGCTTGACCAAAACATATTCTTTTAACTTCAACAACTGAGCACACTTAGATGACACTCAATACAGCTTGTAAACATGTCATTTGAGGCCATGAAAGTCTTATGATTTCTGTGTTGTATCTTGGGAACTGATCTAATGGCCTGTGTTGCCTTCAAAGTGGTTAAAGTCTGAAAAAGTTGCAAACACAATAACTCAAAAGCACACATTTTTTGAACTTTATTCCTTTGGTGTGTGGATTTCTGCTTGGTGAGTGCAAGAACCCTATTGAAATTTGTGGAAGTCAAAGGTCATTTGCAATCAAATAAGTCAAAGTCTGAACACATCATCACTCAAGAAGTACATCTATGTTGAACATCATACTTAATATATGCAAGAATCCTATTGAAATTGTTAGAGATCAAAGGTCACAGGAGGTCAGCAGGTGTCTTAAACATAGTAACTCCAGAATTAAAGCTACAATTAATCTGTGAGTTCGCTGATGCTATAATTTTCTTTTGGTGACCGGAGTTTGGTCAATTTCAGTTCAGTTTACTTTTGTGAAGTGGTAACAATATACAATAGTCATCCAGGAAATGAAATCTGCTGCAAAGAGTCGATACTCATGTGTTGGGTGATTTAAGCACACTCAAGTGATTTACACTAGATGGCTTTGGCTTTGGCAGTAAGTTGTGAAACTATTTCATAATGTAAAGTGCAATGTCTTGTAAGTCTTATTCATTAATATTATAACAATTATTAATAGGATGGGTTGGTGGCAGAGCTGTCTTGCTAGATCAAATTGGTGAAAGAAAATATCCAACTGCTCATATACCTAGAATATCTATGGTTGTCTATATTTTACATGTAGGAAGACTGTGTGTTCTTTCTCGATATTAAAACATTTTGGACTGAAAATTCTGTAATTCTGTAAAATCCGAACAAAATCCTTACCATCCTTACCAGATGTGAGTGCTACAAATAAGAGCTGGAAATCTCTGATTGTTTCTGGTTCTCACTTAATTCTTGGACAAATTAAGCTCTTTTCCCCTACATTAGTCTTATAGTTTAACGTGAAATTTTGAGTAAATTATATGGCAAGGAATCACAAAGCGGAATGGCTTTCTGGTTTTCCTGACTGTGAATTCCCCCCATCTTTGTAAACCCTTACATCGGTTGGCAACTCTGTGAAACTAATGCTTGCTCTTGTTACACTCAAGTTAATAAGTTTTAAGTCATAGACATTTTCAGAAATACCATGACTTCATTTATTTCATTTATCTGAATAATTTTCTTTGGGAAAGAGCAAAGAAATGTTTGGCTATGTTAGACCTCAAGGTTACAGGCCTAGCACTCTACCGACTTAGCTATTTAGCCCTTAGTTGGTGTAGCAGTCAGGAGCCACAGTTCCCTGTATACCTTGTAACCAGGCAACCTGCCACAGTGTCATTTGATACAATCAAGATAAACAAACATTATTCTATTAACAGATGGGAGCAGAGGAAGAAACTGAAGAACAAGAACTAACTTTCGTCTCAAAATGGACAGACTTTATCGATCAACCGGCCGATGCTGCAACAGATGAACCTCAGTCTGAAAAGTTTGGTGGAAAAGAAAACAGGCATTTTGTCACAGAGAGACCAGAGGTGAGGAAAGGAGGGAGAACATGGTCGTCAAGAAAGAGGCAGAAAATTCAGGACGGTAGAGGCAGGTCTTACCATGAAGATGAATGTGGGAATGACGAACCAGATTTTTACCATAGCAACAGAGATGTGGCAATGACAGCCTCATGTGAATATTCAACGGCGACTTCTAGTAGCAGAATAGGTGGTGTGATACATTCACAAAGAAGTAACAATGGTAGTATACGAGAATTCAAAGATAGAACAATTACGGAATCAGAGAACAATAACCATTATCATCGATTATCATCTAACATCAGAAAAAAAAGTTTGCAAGAAAATACCAAAGTGCTCTCTGAAGACAAAAGACTAGACGAACGAGAACTTGTCAACCGTGGAAATAACAACAAGAAGGACAATAGCTTGTTAAGGAATACATTTTCAAGCCATACGAATTTTCAAACCGAAGAAGACGGGAGATGGGATACTATAACACAAATAGAAGAAAGGAGTGTATCAGAGCAGGGTAAGAGTACCCCAATGAAACCACAAGTTAAAAAGTATTCCAAAGAAAATAGTAAATCATCCAAATGGAGTCTCTTTCTGGAAACAGAAGATGAGACCGAACCATATCAAGAGGCCGGATTCTTGCAGGAGGATCATACCTTGAATGACTCCGGTAATCTGTATTCACAAGAGGAAAACTTCACTACTGGAAGAGAGGTTTCAAGCTGTACGAATGTGGAGAGTATGTTTCATGTTCCAGTTGAGACCGAAGAGGACTATTCTTGGGTTGATTGATTGATCGATTTGATTGATCGATGCTTTCATTGATTGCTCGAGAAAGGAATGAATGGATAGATTGGTGACTGAACATGGTCACACACCCGTGTCTGAAAATGTTCTACAGTTTTAGCTTGTGACAATCTGGTGGTAGAACAGAGGATTATGTATGGAGAGACAAAGTATATCAGGTTCAATATATACATATTTAGTAAGTTTAGTCTCACCAAACTGTTCACCTTGAATGATGAATATTAAAGGATGACTTTTATGCCCAACATTAATTTTTGATATGTTGTGGACCATTCCAAAGCACTGCTATCAACTCTCAGCTTGTATTCTTTTTATAACACTTTTAAATTTTTGAGAAATAACTTTTTAAACAGCCAAGGTTCATTACTGAACGTGACTGGACTGTCAGTTCCACAGATGCAACACAAAAACTCAATGGGGAATCATAATAATTCTATGAAATCATATGACATGCTTACAATGTATGAATACACGTGTTACAACTATCCAGGGGCAAGAGATGTTGGATGTCATGCAATAAATGATGCTATGTTGTTTATATGATGTTAAAAGAAAAATGTAATAATAATGGATTGAGTTATCCGGGTTTATTCCATTATGAATAGTTCAGTGGCGTGCACACGATTTCGAACGTGGGAGGCAAATTCTAGAATACCCCAAAAGATGAAGGTAGTGGGGCTAGACCTGCATGGAAGTGCCAGAGGTATGAAGGATTTAATAAAGGAGGGTTCAGGCCCTGTGGTCTTTGTAGCTGAATCAAAAGAAGGGGAGGGGGTGGGGGTGGAGAGGTTGAGATTCTTCTCCAGAAAGAATTTCAAACTTAGACGTCAAATGAAAGATAGTGAACACCTGTATCAGTGGTCTAATTCTTCCCGGCTGACTGTAACCCCCTACCCCCACCCCAACCACCACTCACATTTCGCACGCCACTGGAATGGAATCTGTAGTGCTTTCATCCTTATGCAAATACTCTATTGCAGTTTGTCAATGACTTGAGTAACGTTTCAAATATTTGTAATATTATCATTGCTGACGAGACACTGATATTGTCTTCACTGGCCATGATATAAATCCTCTAGAAAGCGTAATTTGTGTTGAATGATATATTCCAGGAATGGTTCTCAGATAACAAGCTTTCACTAAATGTTAAATGAAGACTAACTTCATTATGTTCAGTAATACTGTTAAGAATCTGTACATAAATGGTAAGTTTTCATGCCAGTCGACTACATACGGAAAAATAATGTTAGATTTCTCGGGGTCCTTGTAGATTCTACTTTATCTTGGAAACCGCATATTGAATCTGTATATCTTCTAAGGTAGCACAGGGTATTGGTATATTGTCTAAGCTGAAACATTGTTTACCAAAGAAAATTCTTCGTGCTTGTTACCTAACACTTACCTTACACATACACCTACACTTGTACTTCTTCAACTCAACTATTGCTCGAATGTTTGGTTTGGAACTTATTATACAAACCTAAAAAGGTTTATAATCCCACAAAAGAAAGCAGTCAGGCATATCTCTTCCGCCAACAGCCAGGACCACAACTTGCTTCACTTACCATTCTCAAACTAACCGTGTAGTTCTTAATCTTATTCCGTCATTGTTCCGAGTTCTTTTCTCCTAATGAAAGTCTACATAAACATAACATAAGACAATCAAATCAGTTGCACGTCCCTAACTTCAGATCAAACGTCCTTAAACAAAGTTTACTCCACAGAGCCTCTGTGTCATGGAACTCTCTCCCTAACTAGCTCAGAAATATACCTTCTCTACAGAACTTCAAGAAACACTTGAGGGAGCGTTATAGACAAAATTCTTGTCAAACATGTTCTTCTTGTTGTCGGGTTCCTGTCTATCTATCTATTGTTATTTTGTTTTCAATTAGTTATTTCTTCTTCTTTATTCTGTACAGGGAGTCACCTACTTGACAAGCCTACAAAGGTTTTGTTTTAGGTCACTACCTCTCGCAACGATGTATGTACAGTGGTGTATACATAAATAAATGAAATGAAATAGGTGTCGTACCTCTAGTTGTCATTAATTATTGACTTTCACATTAATTTTTCACTTTCGAAGCCTCCTTAACCATAGGTGGAAGTTTTCAACTGGCATATCCTACCCACCACATATACTTCCATTTGTGTACGGATATTGTTTGATAACATCGAAAAAGATGTCCTGTTCTTTTTAGGCACTTGGGAGAATACTCTGGCGGATTGATATCAACTCTGTATCGAGTATGTCATCTTCCGACAGCTCGCTAGTAATATGCACATTTAGCCAAAGAATTTCTAAAATGTATAGGATCACCTTCAATACACCTTATTTTCATACAATCTGTATTTTGAACTGTGCTATTTCATATATAGGCAAAAAGAAACGATGAATGAAAGTATGCCAATACAAGCACAATGTTAGGTGATGTTAGGTTTCATATCAAGGCAAACGGAACGTTGATGACTGAAAGTATGCCAATACAAGCACACTATTAGGTGATGTTAGGTTTCATATAAAGGCAAAAAGAAACGATGAATGAAAGTATGCCAATACAAGCACAAAATTAGGTGATCTTAGGTTGCATATCAAGGCAAACGGAACGATGATGAATGAAAGTATGCCTAACATCCCCAAGCACAATATTAGGTGATGTTAGGTTTCATATCAAGGCAAATATAAACGATAATGACTCAACGTATTCCAATACAAGCACAATGTTATATGATATTACGTTTCATATAAAGGCAAAAAGAAACGATGAATGTAAGTATGCCAATACAAGCAAACTATTAGGTGATGTTAGGTTTCATATTAAGGCAAAAGAAACGATGATGAATGAAAGTATGCCAATACAAGCACAATATTAGTTGATGTTAGGTTTCATATTAAGGCAAAAGAAACGATGATGAATGAAAGTATGCCAATACAAGCACAACATTAGGTGATGTTAGGTTTCATGTAAAGGCAAAACGAAACGATGAATGAAAGTATGCCAATACAAGCACAATATTAGGTGATGTTAGGTTTCATATAAAGGCAAAAAGAAACGATGATGAATGAAAGTATGCCAATACAAGCACAATATTAGGTGATGTTAGGTTACATGTAAAGGCAAACAGAAACGATGAATGAAAGTATGCCAATACAAGCACAATATTAGGTGATGTTAGGTTTCATATAAAGGCAAAAATAAACGATGGTGAATGAAAGTATGCCAATGCAAGCACAATATTAGGTGATGTTAGGTCTCTTTTCGACAATGGTTAACCTTTGGAGCAGGTGTACATTTCTGTTATTGTGGTATGCTGCCTATAAATATATTGATCTTAACGGACAAAGTCAGCTGTTGTGTTTACAACATATTGTGCTCTATTTTGCCTCATATGTCAGAAGCTGCTAATAGAGAGTACTGAAATATGTTGATAATCCTGCAATTCTAAAATTACAGCCATCCTTCTCTTTATATTCCCCATATTGTTTAAAAAGCGTGATGTCTTTGCTTCATAACGCCATACACGCAAACAGTGGCGCTATTCCGTTTTCATCTCGATAATTAGCGTTTCACAATTTGTTTGTCTCGCTATATATACGATGGAATGTGGTAGCAGTAAGCTGAACAATGCTAGCATTGATTGATACAAACGTTTCCCACCATGCATCCAGGGACGTCGCTAGAGGGGGGGGGGGGGGGTGGGGGGGGTCTCACCCCCCCAATCTTGGTAAAAATGAGGATAGTTGGAAAATTTGAGTGCGCAAGTCGGAATTTCCGCCTGTCGGAAT
>JAAAKB020255099.1:0-19055 GCA_010014835.2 Apostichopus leukothele | reverse complement strand
AGCCAGATTTCAAATGTATAGGCCTAATATGCAACTAGGCCATCTCGTACGTGTCGCGTACCCTTTTGCAACCCCATCTTTGTTTATATCTAGTTCCATATTTAAGTGGTAGTTTTTAGAGTTTCACGATTAGACATTGACCAGTTCAAATTAGGCAATTTATAACACGGGAGCTGCTATTTGGAATGTCAGCATTACCACCGGAAATTACTTACGTCGCGTAGGTGGTTTCACAAATTTCTATGAATTTTCAATTTGACGCCTGTTCTTGTGAATCTCATGGGCAAAAAACAGAACAGCAAATCTTTTCTTTGATGTAAATCAGTAATTAGTACTTCATTTGAGTAATTTTCTCGCGGAGCGTGACATATTGTAAGTAATTTCCATTACTCAACGTACGTAACATAAAATGTGTCCGAGAATGCCATAGGCTATAAACAGATGGCAACAACCTTAACTTTTTATTATTTCGGGTTTCCGGTTTCCTCTAATAGACCTCAGACGCCTACACTTCAGCCCCCCCCCCATCCCGACCCTCATTTCGTCAGCCATAGTAACATGTAACAAACCAGTATATTGTGTACATACTTCTGTTTCACTGGAAACCGTGACTTTTTAGCCTTAGTAAAGATTGCCAAGCAAACAATAAAGACATTTTGCAATTTGATATATGAAGCCTATAGCTTTGTTGACTATACCTGCCGTCTGATCAGCCTTGCTCGTTTTTTCTCTC
This sequence comes from Apostichopus leukothele, assembly GCA_010014835.2. Lineage (NCBI taxonomy): Eukaryota > Metazoa > Echinodermata > Holothuroidea > Aspidochirotida > Stichopodidae > Apostichopus > Apostichopus leukothele. The sequence continues at coordinate 18,322 of JAAAKB020255099.1, read as the reverse complement.
TCAAATAACCATAGCAACTGTTAGTGAAAACGCCTAGTTGAAATGTCTGCCACATTAATGATTAACTCGATATTAAATATTGTAATAATAATAATAATCTCATTTATATCAAACAAACAAACTAAACGGTACTTCACTGCTCCTTTTAGCAAACATAAAAATTGACAATATGTTCCGCAAATACTTTATATTTTGAAAGCTCGTCAAATATTTTATTGTCTACACATCCTATGTTTATGTCTCTCTCGAGTGTGGACCATAAATAGTTATACACTACAAAATAGTAGATTGAATGATTTATGACGCCATTTCCAAATCACAAGTAGCAAGCTATTAACAATTACAATTCTTTGCATAATTTACAACTGCTCTCTCACTTGAAAAGAACAACTAACAGACGGAGGCGTCAGTTTGATGAATGCAACTTTTCTCAAGTGCTGCAAATTTATTCCTTTAATTGCGTGTTTATTAGATTGTCCATGAGAGAGTGGCCAGCTTGCGCGTAAATCTTACTCTTTTAGATTAAAGGACAAATAAAGTTAAAGGGATTCTTTATCAACATTTTCATTGACAACCATATTGTCACAAGGTGCATTACTACAATCGGAACCCCCACCCTACCCCCTCCCCAAACCCACAAAGAGTGTAAGCATATGAAAGACTCGTTAATCAGGACGATAAATTTCCTCGGACGTAAGTGGTAACATGTTTTATTTATTATGATATTCTTCAGTGAGTGTAGATTTGTTATTTCACATGTTCTCGTTAATTTAGTATTTAATTCTCATTAATGTTAAACAATGTACGGTTCAGGAAATAAACAGCAAAGAAGGCACTTTTAAGTTGTTAACACATTTTTAAAAAGAGCAGAGAATGTTATGGCTGGAAGACGGGATTCTAAACAGAGACCAGCTCAATAATAGTGTTTCCCCCTTCTTCTTCTTCCCTCCCCACCACCCCCCACCCCCACCCCCACCCAATCGTTTTACAATTCGTACGTGCATGAGTGATTTCATTTCCCTCTTCACCACATGGAAGTTAAATACAGAACATTGAACGTATATCGCAGCAATCGGGTACAAAACATCAAACATATTTACAAAGCTGTTAAAAGCAGGTAAGGAACGATTATATGGGCTTAAACTTCTATATTTCATCATCGATTTAGCAGTTAGTTATCGAAACGGGAAGGTGATATCATAATGTTAATATATATTTCTGCAGGTTTGCTTCAGTTCATCATTATGCTGCCATTATATTCGTCATTATGCTAACATTATGTTCATCATTGTGCTGCCAGTTTGCTGCCACTATTTTCATCATTATGCTGCCATTATATGTTCATCATTATGCTGCCATTATGTTCATCATTATGCTGCCATTATGTTCGTCATTATGCTGCCATTATGTTCGTCATTATGCTGCCATTATGTTCGTCATTATGCTGCCATTATGTTCATCATTATGCTGCCATTATGTTCATCATTATGCTGCCATTATGTTCATCATTATGCTGCCATTATGTTCGTCATTATGTTGCCAAAAGGGTGGAAACGATAACATCCTGATGCGAGCGTAATAAATCATTTTGTTTAAAAATGTTGAATCGGTATAATATATTAAGTGATCAATTTATCAGTTGGCTACTAATTGTTAACGTTGACAACGTTTGATAAATCATCATATTATTCATTTCATGTTGAACTTTACATTTCTACCATATTTACAGACAGATCTAAGTTAACATTTTGACGCAACTTAAAGTTTTCATAGTTATACGGTAGTTTCTATTAGGCACTGGTGAAAAGTTGACATGTTATTATTATTATTTTCTTTTTCCTTTTTCTTAGCCCCAAGAGAAAATGTCAGCAAATTTGACCACTATATTCATTTTTGTCAATCAAAATTGATTAAATTGTCATAATTTGACTTATTTGGATGCAAAAATTTACCCAAATTACATATACGTATACTCCAGTGGGGAATAAAATATTAGAACATGTTTTACAGTGTATACAGATAGCTAAAAGACCAGCTCGGATTCCTCGGGGCGGGCGAATTATATGTCATGAGATGAAAGAGATATCCTATTTCACAATGACGGAACGTTCGATTATAACCGTCATCTGCATCAAATCCGAAATTGTTTTTTTCTGATTAGAAAAGTAAATTTCCGGACACTCAACTTTTGACCAAACATATCTAAATAGTTAGCATTTTGAGACGAAAAGTAAACAGTCCTGTTGAAAGCTAATTAATTGTTCGTTAGCCGTGACGTCATACCTAAACGAGGTAATTTACATGTTTGAACAAGGTGCTGAAGATGAATTATGGTGAGTAAACAAAGTGAACGTAGTACCGTCCATTATAGAAAATCTGCTTCAAATTACCGTGACAGTGAAGGGGCCAAGCATATACGTTTGACAAAGATAGAGATATAAGGTTATTTATTAGGGTGAGGGGAACCTTTGACAGGTTTGGACAATTTGTAGTGCCCTAATATATAACACCGCAGGTTAAATGCAAATCACTGACGTATACTTGAGTGGTAATAACGACAACATGTCACGAAACTGAATAACAAGCTCATTGATAAAAGGCCATGCCGGGCGAATTGCTGGGAATAAATAGCTAGTTGATGTTTTGCAAGGGGGTGCAACCCCTCCTCCTGCCCCCACCATCGATCCGCGCCTGGCTGTGTATCTGCACATGATCATTGCGATGAACAGCTGCTAACTTATCACCAGCTGATTTAATTGCAGTAAGATTAATTTTGTTACTACTGTACGGCAGGGAATATTAATGTTTTTATCGTGACCCCAGTTGAAACGAGGAATAAAATTCAGTGCTACATTCAACTGTTCTGTATCACAACATACGGCTTCATCGACCATAAAGGCCTCTTCATTACACTAATGTTTACCATTTACGAGCTTGTTTTTATGTTCTTTGTTATTAAACTGAATTCCGTCCACAATTCTTTCCATGGTGGTTACAGAGAACTATTAAGAGGAAAAGGATAAATCCCATGCATCCATTACCATTAACCATATGTGATAGAGAGGTTAATGAACAATTCACTCAGTCCAACATGAACATAAGACATAAAAAAAGATCTTGTTCTGTTGCCGCAGGTTTCATGTTTCAAATGTATCTGAACATAAACTAGAATTGAGAAAGTCTGATAATAAACATACCTTTATATAGTTTGAGTTTATGTTTGTCTCTACAACTTTTCGAAGCTTGATTGTGATCTGAGGTTTGAAATTTATAGAGTTGAAAATGTTTATGCATCCGGGTTTTTTTTTTGTTGGTTCAAGCAATTTAACTAAAATCGTGTGTTCCTGTAAATTAATGTTTCAAACGGATTATCCAAGCCACTTAAAGGAATGTTTTATACAACTGCTTTTACTCTCTCTGTGTTTTTTTTTGGTATTATTTGTTTATAGCTTGAATCATGCATGGTTACTGTTAGTTGAGGTTTGAAATAAAAGGCTTATCCAAGTCAATTAACAGAAACCTTTCACAAATAGGTTTTTTTCTGCACTTTCGCTAATAAAACAAAAATCAGTATTTACTGAGTTACATTATAAGCTGTTATATGCAGAACACCATCCTGATCACATGACCACAATCTTGATTATAAGAGGACTACAAGAGGTTGTTGACGGTGTCCCGGTTACAAGATATCACGATATGTTTGGTGGTTGTATTGATCAAGTGTATAGTGTTTGTGTATGTGCGCGTTGTTTTTTGCTATTTTCTTAGCAGTAACTTGTTATGACTGTTGCCGAAAATTCAACTATAGAAACAATGTGTTATGTAAGTTGAAGTTATAGTTACTCATGCATCTGACAACTGTGTTCTTTTTGTTCAACTCTCAGTAATCTTGCTAATTAAGACGGATTGCATTTCCATCTTAACGTTCAGTTATTTCTGATTGAACATCCATGACATATGACATTTGTTGGAGCTAATACTAGAACTAAATCCAGGCGTTGTGGTTTGACTATAGATATGATACTTTTGAAACCGTGGAATGTCATGCATGTAAACTCAATTTAGTATATGAAAACTTTCACCTCATACAAGATGAACACCGATAACGGCCCCAATATAATTTATAACCCCCTTGTACTTTCACACGTAAACATGCAGGAGACTCCCGCTGAGAACTTGCATAAAACCTGGCACGAATTTTCTACATTACTGGTTTCTGATAAATAGTTTACGGAAAGTATCAATTTCCGGTCAAATCTTGATAGTATGCCAAAGTTGAACACTTTGGGGAGGATATGCCTATTTATACTTCAATCGACACGGTGCACATATACCTGAACTTTGCTGGGGGAAAAAATATCAAAAATAAAGTTCGTTATGGTGAATATTCTCTTTCACGTTAAATAACGTACAACTAATTTCGTTGGTCAAGACTTTCGTTCATATGCGTACGAGGCGGGGAGGGCGCATGGGTGCAGACCCCCCACCCCAAAAAAAATCAGGGGACTCTAACTTCGGGCAAAAGTTGTTGAAAAATTCCGGCAGCCTCGGGACCAAAATGATATTCAATTTAAAATGAAATATATATATATATATATTGCGAAGGTCATGTCTCTTACTGATATGATGGTTTTAACTTTTTGCCTTTAACTTAGACTTAACTTGGACAACGTGAACATGTTCTTGTGGTTTTTATTCCTATGTTGGTTTAAAAATTTGATGTGGTCTATTATAACAATTTCAAGACAATTGGACCTCAGCCGGTGCCGTAGTTTAGTTTACTACATTACCATGATGGTGTGGGCAGCCCATCAACAATTACCTTGTTCCCTTTAATTTGCGATACTTTCGGCAATGTTTGCCGACCAGTGCTGGGTTAAAATCTTGGTCATTACCCCTTATTAAAGATTTGCAGGTACAACCCGAATCCTTGCCTGTAGTGTTCACAGAGCCCGTTGATCTCGCGGGCTGTCCTTTGATATTTGGGCCCTCCAGACACTATTGTGTGTAAGTGTTATGTTGATGGACGTCATTTTAATACGTGAAAACGTCTCATTATCCTCTGATAACCGGTATTGACTCGGAAGTGTTAAATGTATCGCCGATCAATACCAATCGGTGATATTAACCCAAAGATGTATCCCATTTCAGAAATTTCGGTCTCTTTTTTTTGTCTTAGCAACTTTGAAGTCAGTATCCGTCGAAGAAGTTGTAGCATGCCTCAATTATTTCAATGGGCGGCTTGAGCCATCAGAGAAAATCATGTGGGAGGTACGTATTTGAGATTTTCCCATAGATTAAAAACAAATTGGGAATTCAAACGTGGTCTTGGCATATGAAAAATTGTAATAATTCCGAGATCACTGGCATTACACAATGCGATGAGTGCATTAATGTACCTTTGCCCTTGTAAGTCGTGTGACCACGTATGGTAGTCATGTTAGACGCGTGTTACCAAGTTGTAGGGTAGACTTCGAATCACATAACTTAATTATCACAAATTTCAAAAGAACTGTTTGGGAGCCACCTTTATCTAAAAATCACTCGACCAAATCAATAAACAGAATGAATGGAAATCTGAAGAAACGTGAAATTGCCGTTATAACCGGTGGAAATTCGTAATGCAATATCTTCTTAGTTTCGCACAACTAGTGTGTTGTATAATTAATATGACAGCATTATGTTTTACACGTAGCCTAGAGCTGCATTTCGGCCTAGGCCCATACAGTACCTTATCTAACATTGTAAGTTACGCTTGGGATTTAGTCTAGCCCTATCCAACTCTGCGTTAACCAATATCCATCTAACAACCAGCCTAATTTCATTATTTATTTCATTATTTATTTGATCCAAGACATAAAAAAATATATATACAAACATTACAAAAGACAAATAGGATCTGGATGAAGAAAAGGAAACTAAATTCCTATAGCCCAAAGGCCTGTGCACCCAAAAACACAAACACAAAAAATTAACTATACAAATTATAAATTAAGAACTATGAGATAAAGATAAAAAGTGAATCTTAATGCCATTCTTGAATGACTGGAGGGAGCCAAAGAGGAGCAACTCTCTTATATTAAGCGGCAGAGTGGACCACAATCTGGGGAAAGTATTAATAAAATTTGTTCTCAGAAGATTGGTCCTGGCATGTAAATGATTGAACAAAAGAACTTCACTATGACGAGTGTTAATAGATATAGAGTTAGAAATAGCAGAACATACAAAATTGCCATATAAACATTTGGCAACAAACATAACTAGTAGGAGATTACACCTATTAGAAAAGGAATACCAATTTATATTTTGTAACCGAATAATATAATTCATCTCACGCCTTTTCTGGCCCAAAATAAATCGAGAGGCGCTCCTCTGGACCCCTTCCAGTCTATTCTCTTGAGTCAGATTCTGTGGCCCCCAGGCAGGTAACCCATACTCTAGTACAGGGACAACAAGGGATTTAAAAAGCAAAAGGCGGACTTCCTTATTCAGACCAGCTGAAACGGAACGTAAAAAACCAAGCAATTTATGTGCTTTAGTGGCAATCGTGTTACAATGAAGACTCCAGGAGAGTTGGCTGTCAAAGGTTATACCAAGGTATTTATGGGATTTGACAGTGTCCAGTTGAAAACCGTTGACAGAGTAGTGCTGGTTTGGGACATGCTTCCTCCGAGAAAGTCGCATGTGTTTACTCTTGTCAACATTGATTTTCATTTTATTACTGTGGCACCAGTCACGGACTTTATGCAGATCGTCTTGCAGTCTCCTGGGATCTTCATTGTTAGAAACAGAATTATAAATCAATGCATCATCAGCAAACAATAAGCAATGTGAATTAAGGTTTAAAGAAAAATCGTTCATAAAAAGAACAAAAAGAATAGGGCCAAGCACACTACCCTGGGGGACCCCAGATCTGACTTTAACCCAATTAGAATGACTACCCTGGTAATGTACACGCTGGAGTCTATTGCACAGAAAACACTGAATCCATTTCCAAACAGAACCAGTAATATTAAATTGCTGAGAAAGTTTCTTTAAAAGAGTATTATGTGACATTTTATCAAAAGCCTTTGAGAAATCTAAAAATATTGCATCAATAAAAGGTGGATTAATTAAGTCAAGAGTGCTAGCCCAAGAATGAGAAATATTGCACAATTGGGTATTACAAGAATACTGTGGAATGAAGCCATGTTGACACTCAGTCAGCAGGTTATTGGATTGCACATGATAAAGGATAGCATTAGATATAATTTTCTCAAAGATTTTACAAATAATAGAGGTAAGTGCAATCGGTCTGTAATTATGAACATCGGCAGTATCGCCTGTCTTATGAATTGGAGTAACATTAGCGCATCTCCACTGTAGGGGGAGTTGACCAGTATTTAAAGAACAAAGAAAAAGTCTATAAAGAACAGGAGACAACACACTGGAAGATTCTCTTAGCAGAGTAGCAGTAATGTCATCAGGGCCAGCAGACTTATTTACCGAGAGTTGGTCAAGCAGTTTACTAATATCAGACACAGTAAAACATAAATGACTCAGGGAAGGGATGTGCAATTTGCAATCAGGAGGATTTAAAATTGGATCCTCTGTGGGGTTAAAAACAGATGCAAAATAAGAATTAAAAGCATCTGCAATATCAGCTGGCCTATGCAATTGAGACGCACCAACCTTAAAGCGTAATGGTAGGTGAGAACGACGCCTACTACGAACAAAGGACCAAAAACGCTTGTAATTGTCTGGAAGAGATAGGAGATCATTAATATATGTCCAATAAGCCTTACTAATTTCAGATTTAGTAAGGTTACGAAATCTCTTGTAGGTGGCCCAGTGGACGGGTGATTTGCTTTTTTTGGCTTTAATAAAAAGCCGACGTTTCTTCTGCAAGAGTTTTTTGAGATCTTTGTCAATCCAAGGACTTTCCTTGCTGTTGCTGGAAATTTTAGTGGGAATAGAATCCCTAATAGAGGCAAACCACACGTCCAAAAAACCACCCCAGGAGGTCTCAATATCGTCATCATTAAAAAACATGTCCCATGGTGCTAAATGAAGCAAATTATTAAAATGACCAAAGTCACCCAGTTTATAATTTAAATAGCTTCTAATGATTGTGGGTTTAATAGGAAGTTTATGTACACTTTTAAGCCCAACTTCAACAGCATTATGATCACTATTTAAAATGTTATCAACAACACACACTTCAGTAAGTTCTAGGGCGGTAGTAAATACCAAATCAATAACAGTTCCGGCAGAGTGATCATCCAAGGAAGGGCGAGTAATGTCAGTGACGAGTTGATCAAAACCATAGTCATACATCAAAGCTGAAAGCTCCGCAGAATTCTGACTCGATTCATCAGTCCAATCAATGTTAAAGTCGCCACCCAAGACAATCCCGGCATACCTCGTTGCATCGATTTTGTTCAGGCTTTCATCAAGGCGCATGAAAAAATGTTGATCAGCATTAGGAGGCCTATAAACAATACCTATCAACCACTTCCTTTTATTAAGAAGAATCTCAATCCATAGCAACTCAAGTTCAGTAGATTCAAAACAGGGTTTGTGGATGGGCTCCAAGAATGATGCAATGGCTGCAAGAACACCACCACCTCTAGTCCCACGATCTTTCCTGATAATGGTAAAATCTGAGTGAAAGCCGAGTTCACTGGTTTCACAAGCTTCTGACAGCCAGGTTTCATTGATGCAAATAAGATGGTAGGAATGGCATGCTAAATGTGCTTGAAGATCATGGGCCTTGAACCGTAAACTACGGGCATTTAGGAAAATACCACTTAGGCCACGATTTCTATGGTTGATATGCGGCGATAAAATACTAGAGTTATCAACATCTTCGGTAACTCGAATAGCGTCAGAATAGTTAAGAGTATCTAGTAAGGTGTTATCCCCACATTCATTAAAAGGAATAGTGTTACAATTTTGGCATGTCCAGTCAGTGTCAGATTCTGACAAAAGATCAAATTCCAGTCGACTGAGTGTGGTACATTTTAAGTGCCACCAATAATAACAAATGTCACAATAAATGGCATTTTGGTTCTTCCTGACAGGTCTTGTACATGACCCACATGGATAACGTATCGGTCCAGGATTAGCCTCAATATCTCCACTAAGGGCAAGCAAATAACATAATTGTATTAATAGTAGTTTACTTCTAGTACGTCTAGAAATAACACTAGGCTGAACGTTATGTCTATGGCCATTAATAGTACGTACGTGTGTACTGGAATCAGTGCAAAGCCTAACGTTAGGCCTATTTAGGATGGGATACACGATGATATCAATGCTGGAAACACGGCATCCTTCAACAGTTAAGGCTGCAGAATACGTAAAACTTGGGTAAGGATGCGTCTGATATGATATGTCCTCATTGGCAAGAATTGGATACAAAAATATATAATATTTAAGTAGGAAGCGAAAAAATATAACGCAAAGAAATAAAATCAAACGTCCAACCCCGGCGGCCATCTTTGTCAAATATTACTAGCAACAATACAGCATGCAACCCAAACTTTCTGCAGCAAAGCAGAGTAACATTCATGAGTTGAATCTATTTCAGGTAGGCCTATGTGCTGATAAAATTGTGGGCTTTTCTAAAGCTTTAACACCATTCCCCCAGTTTTGCTCGTAATATTGGCATTTGGAAATCTTACTCCCTAAAATTAACCAAAATTACCTCAAAATGATGCTACTCTCAGGGACCTGACCTGTCTGAGCAAGTTTGAGGCTCAGAGCATAGCAAAGAGCATCCAGATATTGTGAATCAAATCCTTAAGTGCGTAAATTATGAGCGCACCATGCTATATTGTGAATCATGCATGCTTAGTCAGGCCCAAACTTCATTGCCTATAACTCACTTTGTGGCACCCAAGGTTATCGCACTTGAGTTGGAATAACATCTAACAACATTTTAAAACAAGAAACACATTAAGAATATATTGCATTGCTGTATAAGGCCTAGACCTAAAGCTTATATGTCACTCACAGGTCATAAGTTACTAAGTTGTCATTTTATCAAAGGAAACCTGCTCTGTGTTGGATTTGGCATTTTTTTTGGACTGTTAGGTCTGCTCATAATTTCATCTACCTTTTTTTCTGTAAAATCCACAGTCCATTTCCATAAAAGACTACTACAGATACCACCATGAGCAGAAAACAGACGCCTAGTGACTTCCTTAAACAAATCATTGGTCGCCCAGTTGTGGTCAAGCTGAACTCAGGTGTTGATTATAGAGGTGAGTATACACGCCTGAAGACTACACATAAGCAGGCCTCAAAGTTAGGGTTATTTTCTGGCTAAATGCAAGTGGATTTAACCGTTTGCAAGTAGAATAAAAGACACCGTCACACCGGTCTGCATTTTTTCTACCAGAGGAGATTAAGAACGTTAACACATGATCAGTTGGTTGACAATCATCAGTCAAAGAATCATTATGATTTCCAATTCTATAGTAACCTGAGGGACTGATGAAGCCCATAATAATGTTTATTATTAGCAAATAGTATCGGGCATTCTAGGCCTTTAATTCTAGGCCTTTAATAGTATATATATAGTGTGGAAAACTATTGACAGTACCTGGATGTCACTGTTGACTTGCATGGAATAAACAAAACCATAACTCTGAGCTGTGGGAAAGTGCAATGGTCAATGGATAGTGTAAGAATATTCAAGTTTGGGCTTCCCATCAATAACTCGCACATTCTTTGCTAAACTTTATGGAGGAACTAGATGCATTGTGATAGTTCTAACAAAAGGCCACTAAGCACTGGGAGAGGTTACAATGTACATACAGCAAGTAGAATATGGTACAGTAGATGTGTGTGCTAACTTGGGTTATTCTACTAACCAGAGTTTAAACCTTCAATCCCAAATGTCAGGCCTCTTGTGTGTGGAGATCTTCCCCCAGTCAGTAACCTCAATGGTGCTTCATTTTTCTTTCTTTTTTATCACCTTGCCTGATTAAGTTGAGATTGTCAGTCAGTATGTTAGCTAATGTGCTTTTACCCCTAGATATCTATGAATTTGCAGTAGCTGCATGCCATCAGAACATGATTTTGTTTCACTTAAAAGCATAAAAAAAAAGATTTTGACTAGAACAGAATTGTAATCAGTAACTTGTGCTCTGCCAACTGATACTAAACATAACTTTTGTCGGAAGACAAACTACCCGTTAAATTTACTGATGGCTTGCCAGCTCCAATCGATGCAATCCAGAAAACGGCAGGGCAAGGTATATCCAAAGATCTTCATCATCATACAAGTAAATGAACAGTTGAGAACTGATCCAGTTGTTTGAGCGATCAGTTTGATTGTATATTGCTTATTCTTCCTTCAGTATGTCATTAACCAGCCTGTTCCTGTTTTTCCATAAGGTGTTCTTGCTTGTCTAGATGGCTACATGAATATTGCTCTGGAACAGACAGAAGAGTATGTGAACGGACAGCTGAAGAATAAGTATGGCGATGCATTCATCAGAGGCAATAATGGTGAGTATTGTGTAACATTAACAGTATGGTGATGCATTCATCAGAGGCAATAATGGTGAGTATTGTGTAACATTAACAGTATGGTGATGCATTCATCAGAAGCAATAATGGTGAGTATTGTGTAATAAAAATCTACTTTTTTTTAAAGGTTTGCGCTGCTTTTATTAAAGTAGGCACAAGCCTAACCAATTTCACTTAGTTACATCAAAGATACAGTCATTATGAACAATTTCTGTAAAGAGATAAAAGGATAGTGGCCCCATTTAGTAGATATGTCTCTTAGTGTTCCTTCATATCCTAGAAAAGAAAGTCAAATAAATGACAACTTATAACCATTAGTGCCCGAGTTTGAAATGTCTCTCATTACCAGTTACTACATTTACTCTCTTAATTGTTGTTGCTAAATTAATTAGGTTTTAAACATTACCTAATATGGTGCAGTAACAAGTTTGCTAACTGTCACCATGTAAATATTAAAGAAAGCACAAAGGGAAACTGAGAAATTTTTTATTTAACCAAGGTGATAAACGCGAACCTTGGTTACCGTATGACGCTTTAGGGAAAAAAAATGAACAGTGAAGTTTTGTATGTGAAGAAATATTCAATATTGTCTCCACTGTTCTCCTCCAGTTGCTTATCTACTAACTCAGTATTAGTTGCCATTACAAACTGCAAGTTTTGCTAATGTAACTAATAACTATGTCTCCTACCAATGTACTATTCAGTATTTCTCAAATATTAAGCCCCCTCTCTCTCCCTTTCTCTCTATGTCCCCTCCAGTTTTATACATCAGTACACAGAAGCGAAGTTATTAAGCAACTGATGAAATCAAGTCGAGCAGTGAACGGAGAAGCTACGGATGTTAGAAGACCAAAAGGAGAAGGACCAGGCTGGTTATAGAACTGAGACAGTTTCTTACTTAGAAGAACTTGGTACATAGAGATAAAATCATTTAAACCAGAGAATGTTACTAGTCTACAGCTTGACAGTACTGGAGATGGGGCAAAACTTAACCATTTGTAAATTTATGTAAATTTATGAAGGTTTTAATAGCATTTCTCATGAACAATTAATTTGGATACGTTTCACTACAAACTCTGTTCCTCGTTCCAAATTTTTATTTTGAAACATCTTCTGGCTTTTTCATTAAAGTGGCTCGACTACTTAGTCTAACATCGAAAAGCCATTAGGTCAGTTCCTTAGATGCAACACAAGCCTTAAAAGGAAAACATACAACTTCCATGGCTCAAACAAATAACATGCTTACAATGCAATCCTAATTGGTAAAGGACAAATGGTGTGGAATATCCTCCAAGGCTGCTCTTTTGTTTACACAATGTCAAAAGAACATATTTGGGTCGAGTTATTTAGAATTTACTTTAAAAAAATGGATTAGAGTTAAAATGTAGGTCTGCACTGAGGAGACGACATTGTGGTCAGTTTAGCCTTAAAGGAGCTTTCCAGAGATTGAGGATCCTTTTAAAGCTGAATATCTTGAAAACTGGAACAGCTATAGAGACAATACTAGCAGTTAAATCTTGACATATGCAGATTAAAATTCTGACTAGAGTCGTCCTTTAAGGTGGCCACGTGTCAGTCTTCCCTTGTGTGTTTGTTTTCTTTAAAGGTCAACAGTGTTGTTCGTAACATGCTTGAAACTGAAAAAAAAAACAATGTTCGCTCATGCTTGAAAGTCAACAAGCATTTGACCACCACTCTTAAAGCATGGAATTATTACCCTAATTAATTTTCTGAGTTAATCTCCCCCCCCCCCTTCCCCTCCTCCTTCTCCTTCTCCCTCTCTAAGTCTGAGAGTAATCAGGCAGTTCAAACACCCAGGAATTTTTATATGCCAATGCTGGCTCTCCCTTTCATCACTTTTCATAGCTATTTTTCATTTTTTTTCTTCATTGTTTTTGTTTTACTTTTAGACATGAGTGGGTGGTAAGAGTGGGGGGGTTGCCTTTTCTGTATATAGTGTATAATATTGTAGTTAATCTTTTTGTTGGATTTCATTCATTTGAACCCTAGCTGTACCAATGAAAACTGTCAAGGCGTTTAAGAAAACAAAAATGCAAATTTGTCTGATCATCATTTTGTGTGTGTGTGTCATGATTATAGTAGTACCCTTGATGAAAACTGAAAAATGTTAATGATCAATTACTACATGAATGAAGTCAGAAAGATTTGCAGCAGTAATAAGCCTTCATATTATTTACAAATGTGTATTGTGTTCAAACAATAAGTGGCAACATCCCACGTGTTGTCTGAAAGAATTTGTTTCCTTGTACTTTGAGAAAGTGCAAAATATATGCCTTCAGAGCTGCATACATAGCTCTGGTACAAAGATTGAGTATTTATCATGGTATGGTAATAGCAAAGTCAGTGGTATTTCAAAAATATGCTAATTATGTTACAGCAATAACCCCCTCCCCCAATTATTTAACATACTATATCAACTATAGAATGTCTTCTAACAGTGTGATTTTTATTATTGATTAAGAAACAAGAAAGGAAAAATACATTTGAGAAGTAAATAAGCTATTATTAAGATTTTTCTATTAGTATCTTTTCCAGGCTAATAGGAAGTAGGGCACAGGGATATATTCCCGGGGGTACCTGGGACGAGGTCAATTAGGGGGGCCTAGGATAATATAGTATTAAGAATGTAGTCTCATACCCCCATGAATGCAGCAAGAATTTATGAAGACCTCAAAAAGAGTCGCCTGGTGACATTATTGTCCCGGCGCCCTACTTTACTCTCGCCGCCTCCGCCCTTAACTTCTAACACTTTCTCAGACCGTCTCCATATAGGAAAATTACAAAAAAATGAAATGGCGCCACCCTTCTGCCAAAGGTCAGTCGGTGAAGAGTTGGTTCGGAGATGGTCGGGAGATAAAAAAAAAATCCGAGAAGGCCCCCCCCCCCCCCTCCCTCCATTTCAATCAACGTTATTTTAAGCAAATGAGGGCATTACATTCAGTTTGACAACTCTGAAGGTCCTGGCGGTAAAGGTGGGTTCTATTCTCTGCTTGGTTCTAAATTCGACCTTGTTCTATTCAAAAGCTGGTCAGCTCACGGGAGGTTAGCTGTATTCTTCTAAATGAATAAGTCCAGTGGCTCAAAAGTAAAAATCGATACATCTCAGAAATTCTCCGTAGGCCTATAGCAGACATCTTAAGCTAATACTTGTAAGCGCCTGTTATAGCCTGTTTGTATCGATCGCCTTCAATCCTACAAAACAATCTTTCTCTGTCTCTCTTGTATAAATGAGCTGATGTAGAGATGGAACGGTTCACCGTTGCACCCAAAGTAAGTATCGACGTGATAAATAGCTTCAAACCCTCGTGATCCTGAATTTCATCATACAACGGTGACGTTGTACATATGACTCTTGGAAGGGGTGGCGGGACGGGGTAGGACGGTGAATGACAGAGGTTTAGTCAGTCCCGCTAATAAAATCGTTTGTCGCAGAAGTCTACTCGCATTTTGCATCCGAGTTCAAGATTGTAATAGAGTCACAAGAATGAATCGACCATCATGAATCGCAGTGTTTAAACAGCCGTTTATATCATTCATACCTCCATTATAGAAAGACAATATAGGAAATGCTTGGGTCGTGGGGGAGAGGGTGGGAGACAATCGACGAAAGTTCGGTTCAATTCTTTTTTTTTAACCATATTTTTTTAGTAAGTTTTACGACTTTCCTTTGTGTCGTACCTTTCTGGTTTGCTACTTTGGATTTCTCTGCCAGGTTTCCTTGTTATACTGCCAGTTAAGTCGTGCATTCGAGGCGGATCCATGATTTTAAAATAAAATAAAACTTGTATTTCTTGACAAGAAAGTGAAATAGTGAAGCTTCCTCTCTTACACTTACTTATCTTAGCAACACGTCAGGGATGTGATCATTTGTTGAAATGGCAAGTCACACTTACGTAAAAATTTTGACAAAATTATTCAGAATGTTAAGTTGTTATTTTATCATTTAATTTGAAAGTAATTCAAAGTTACGTATTAAACTGTTGACTTTGCAAGTTACCCTCGTATCATCTGGGAAATACATTGTCAAACTGTCTAAATGTTGCGTTTAATGCGTCAAAGACGTCTAAAAAACATCATTTGCCCTCACGATTACAAAACATACCAATCTTACACTGTGGCTATGCAGTTGCATATCAAAATAATATATTTAAATTTTTTCATTATAATATTCCCACTTCTGGAAACTTAAGCGGAAGTTACAGGATTTGCTCCAAATCGAATGAAACAAAATTTCCTAAAACATCTTTAGAGACGGGAACACATTCTCCGATCTATTTATTACACTTTTTGACCGAAACATTGAATGAGATATGCTAAACTGTATATAAAGTAAAACATACGATAAAAATGTAAGAAACTTAAAAAGCCAACAACATTTGGTATGAACTGTTTCCTAACTTCGTTCCTAACTTTCGTGCATGCCTTCTGAATTAAACCGTCAAATAAATTCTAACTTATAGTCTACCGGGAATATAATGCTTTAGTTTACAAGTTTCCCTTCACATATAGGTTAACATCTATCTACTCATAGTGTCTGACTGAAGCTGTACAATCTTTCCTGAAGTGATTCTGCTGGGCTAATCTCTTATTTAAATTTACCAGCCTAATTGTACACCCACTTGTAAAGTAACAAGTTTCGCGCCAAAGGACAACCCCGTTGTGCTATTGATGTTGTCTGATGTTCTGGTGATACAATTGTTTATCATTCACAACATCCCGTTACGTATCATCTTTTCCATCACTCGGGATCTGAAGGATCTGAGAGGATGGGAAGAGGGGTAGAAGCAGATGAGAGCAACAGTGGGAATATCGGTAGAGCAAAGGTACAAGTAAAATGATGTAGGGGACTATATATACAGGCAGATTACATCATTTATGAATCTTCATAGCGTGCAATAATACACTGCGTTGTGGACTTTGTTTCCATCAAGCGTCCTGTTATGAATCTAGTGTTAATAAGCACAGAGTGGGCTACGCAGGCAACATGAATAAACATGACTAGTGCCATTCGAACAGCCAATTGAGACAGTTTCCTAGTGGTAATACCACTCTGTACTGTCCTCCCATATCACGCTTCAAAGCACTCCTATTGGTAGTACAGTTCCAAACCTTTATCTAATACAAGCAGGAAATTGAACATACTGCTCATTCTGTCAGTACAAGTGCTTTGGAGCATGACGTTTATGTAAAGTATATAAAAATTGTCCTAGCTGGATGATCCTTACATGATCTAAGATGATCCTAATATGCATGCAAAACGAGGGACGAAGTTGCAACTTTAACACACAAATACACTCCGTTTGGTCAACACTTTTAAGAAACCTACATATATTTTTCAGAACAATCGATCAACAGTAAGATACTCCCTTAAATTTTATTAGTCTCATGTAAATTTTCATCAGCCGGTGATTTATGAATTTAGTCGGAATACACTTTCCCAGATATTCTCAAGCGAAAAGCAAACTGGTAACCGTCAAATTCTTCAGTCATAAAATATGCTATTAAATGAACACAATCAACCAGTGGCGTTCACATAGGGGCATGGTAAAGGAGAAGGGGGAAAGGTTTGTCTCGCCTTCACCGTCAGTCGTAGGAAATACGGTGTTTTTTTTTTTTAATTTTTAAAGTATTTATTAACCTTTCATTCAAACTTAATGATATAGTCTAAATATTTCATCTAACCATTTGATCCTCCTCTATAAGCCGTCCGTAAAGGTTCATGCCCTTCCAAAATCCGTCTTAGGAATTTGGACACCCCCACCCCTAATGTAATCAACTATAAAGTTGTGATTAAGTATACCCAAAAAATATAAAAATCAAATCAGGAAAAAATGCTTTACAAGAAAGTTTTCCCATATTAAGCTTTATAGGTATAAGTCGTACATTTTCGGTGTTTTATTGATTTATTTCTTATGATTATGATTATTATTGTTATTATTAATATTTTGTGAGGCGAAAGGAATGTAACATCCCAGTACTCTGTCGAGGTGTGGAACTTGATTGTATAATTTATGTATGATGAAATGTTCCAAAATCAAGTCACTACCTCGCAAACATGACGCATTGGTGGTATGATAGATTCATGGCAACGACATCATGAAAGAAAGGTTTTCCTGTTCGGAAAATTGTGAAACAAGACTCCGAAAAAAAACCGCGCAAAATGTATGTTTGTTTTAATCCTATGTATAGACTACTTTCAAATACCACTAGCCTATAATTTCAATAGTATACCCATTCCGGTACATGGCAGTACCATTTGTTTAACGACGGGTTGTTTGACGCAAGCGCGGAGATAAACAATGTATATTGCTTATGCTGCCCTTTTCCGTCGTAACATTAGCTCATGCGATTATAACAACTTGCTCAGGGAATATCCCTATCTGCGGATGCTTGGTAAAGAGCATAACTTCCTATCCAAATATATTATAACATTAACAGCTGTTGAATGTCACCTAGGCTATATGGTCGACAAAATATGTTCTATTTTAAGCAAAAGTGTATGGCACTGGAAGTGGAGGGAGAAAGGTGATATGTCTCGTCCAGGGGAGGTTCTAAGAGGTACCCCTTATAGACTCCTCACCTGGACGAATGAGAAATTTTGGTAAAGTGGAAAGATGCTTCGATGCGAAATGGTGCTATGTTTTGCAACTTTTGAATCAATTTGGAAGATATTTCCAACTGTTTAAGTTGTACCGCATGCACATGCATGTTATAAGTATATTTATGTATACTGTGCACTATAGGAGGTTTTGTAATATTCTCTCTGCTAGTGACCCCCCCC
>JAAAKB020255098.1:0-29550 GCA_010014835.2 Apostichopus leukothele | reverse complement strand
TGGGTGGTAGAACAGAATGTGCCGGTAACCAGTAGAGGGCGGTGCTTAAAAGTTTACCAGATGCTCTAGGCATGGTAGAGCAAAAGTGCAGTAGTTGTGTGGAGACAGGATACTTGGATGACGCCCAAAAGTGACTTCCAAAGGTGAAAACAGTAATCACAAAACTCTACATACACTTTGGATGGTAGAATGAGGTGGGTGGTAGAACAGAATGTGCCGGTAACCAGTAGAGGGCGGTGCTTAAAAGTTTACCAGATGCTCTAGGCATGGTACAGCGAGAGTGCAGTAGTTGTGTGGAGACAGGTAAGTGAGTAAGTGAAGTAACTACTGTGTTAGTTAGATTCCAAAACTTACCAGGTCCTGATTACCGCAATTCCGCAAGATTCGAGCAGATAGAAATCCGAGTGAAAAAAAAAGACCTTGAAAACACTTTGGGTGGTAGAATGAGAAGGGAGGTCATTGACCGGCAGGATCAGTCATAGAGGGTGCACAGTGCTAAAAGATTACCAGTTCACTCTAGTAATGGTAGAGCAAGAGTGCTGAGGTTGTGAGGAGACAGGTAATCGAGGAGCAAAGTAAATATTATAATACAACTCAGGGTTTTATAATTCTTCATATTAATACTATTAATCGTAATGAGTTGGAAAATCAAGGACTGTGAAAAAACTTCCACCGGGATTCGAACCTGGGCCTCCCGCTTTATATGCGGACACCCTAACCACTAGGCCATGGACGCTGATTATATAGATAGATATATATACCATAGTATATCAAGTTTAGTTATAGCAGTATAGTGCTCAATACAACTGGTGTAGAGCTATATATATATGTAAAAGATTCAGTTGCCCGGTGATTGCTGCAGTGAAAAGGACTCAATGTGTGCATGAAATCTGAGTTGCAACATGATGGCATAGCCTGTATATACATGTATATCTATAATATATATATAACACCACAGAACTGAAATCACACTAGTACCACTGATGCTGTGCATAGTACAATTCTGTTCAGGTAATGCTGAGGTCACTGGTTTTATTTTTGTCTTTGCTCTTTCAAATTTTGGTTATACTGTAATTCTAAGCAGGACTTTATTGATTTTCTATCCCAAAAATACTGGAATAAAAGGAAAACGTGAAATACTGGGCAATTTGAATAGCACATCGATGCTTTCAAAAGCATATTCAAGGCTTTTAGTGGTGTCACATATCTGGCAACTTGTTTAAAAGTAATGAGAAATTATGCACTTAGCGATCTAGATACATATATTAAGCACATACATACAGCAGACCTTTCCTGGCTTTGCTCTTAAAATATTCCGTTCGAATATCAGCTATTTTTCATACACGTTTTATACGCTACGCAGCACAGCATGACAGCAGACTATGATAATAAAAACTTCTGCATCACTGTGCACTGTATATTGAACAAAAAAGTGATTTGTTTGTTCTCTTTAATGTAAGAACTGTTATTAATCATTTACTTATCTTTAGATATCGAACAGAAGTACAAACAGATACTAGTTGCATACATTACTGTATGTACCTGTAGTATATTATGGCATGAAGTGTACATTGTACAGCACTGTACAGGGAATAATGTAACTTTCAAATTTTGTGTTACAGTTTGAAATTTTTGAAATTTTGTGTCTATTATTCAGAGGTACTTTTGTTCCTGTGTTTCAAACTTGCTACAAACATCTTTGTATTTTGCATAGCAGTTTGCTCATATTGTATCGCATTTTTACTTTGCAATACTGTATACCGAGTTAACCCACTAGCTGAGAGATACAGTAGTTCAAATTATGGAGCCAATATTCCTTATTATCCATCTAGTTGTTTTTTCTCCCCTTGCAATGCTACTTAAGATTACATAATATCTGCTATAGATGTATCTTTGCAACTTTGCAGCGCTTCATCAAGCCTGGATAGCATTCTATCTATCCAATGATGACAGATGTTGTGCGAACACGAGGGTCGTCAGGGGCAAATTTTTCACGGTCATCTGATCATCCGAAACAGCCAAATTTCTGTTCGCACGACCAAAAAGCAGCTTTGGGAGATTTTTCGGCGGTCGACTAGTTGTTTACATCAAATTCATATCGCATTGTAACTAAATACCCCAAATAGGTATAAAAATGATAAATTGCTATCATATTCCAGTACTTATGGAGATAAAAACAAAAATAGTAGTAAGGTCTATGATCCAAGGAGACTTTTACTGGACAAAAGCTGGTTTTTCTATTCAACAGACCTTCACATCTCTCCCACAGTGTTCATATTGGTCATTCTTTATAATTTTTCTTGCGATATTTTTTTCGGACAGCCAAATTTGTTGTCCAGACGACCGAAATAATAAGACCTGGTTGTCCGAGGGAACAACCAGAGATGAAGAATCCTTAAAATTTTGGTCTGGTTGTGAAACAAATACACACACAGGAGAGGTACATTTTGAGTTGGAGACTTGGTTGCAAACTGGTGAACTGTAGGATACTTAGTCTGTTAAAATGAATCTACAGTATACGGTATTGTACAAACAACATGCAATTAGTACACAATCATTGCACCGGGAACAACAGGGATTTAGACAAAAACTAGCAACGGTAGTGCACAAGTAAAAAACCACTAAAGTTCAGACTTATAACATATATATATTTATATACAGTGTTCAACAACCTTCTTCCCCGCTGCAATTATTGAAGCTATTTATCGAACATGAAAATTTACATTCTACAATTTATTGATGGTTCCCAATGGAATAACTGAAGCCAGACTTCCTATTCTGAGTTAGTCACGTACATTGCACCGTGACGCACTGCCCTTGGTTATTAACCAAAGCACTATGTGTATGTACATATTCATCGGATCTTTGTTTCCTCGATAAATCACCAGAGTTTCATTGACCTAACATGGATGATTTTCTAAGTTTCTAAGCATCAATTTTTTTGCCGAAACTAGTACAAAAGAAGAACAACGAAACTCCGGTGAATAATTCCCCCAGTATTGCTTCGCAAAATGCTATACAAACGTGGACAAACGGCTATACGAGTGCAAAATTTTGTATACAGCATCTTTTGCACACAGGAACCCTAATATTTTATATGAGGCAGAGTCCAGGACATTCAAATCTGCTGGTACACAAACATTTCTGAACACTAAATTATTCCGTTTTTTGATATCATAAATTATGAGTAATGGGCTCTCTGTAAAATTTAAGAAGCCAAGTTTAAAACCAGACAGCTAACAGATAATATTACTACCTGTACAAATATATAATAATAATAAAAACAGTGCAACGGTGACAATTTATGACAGAGGAGGAGAAGGAGCAGGATATTAAACCATCACCAGCCAGAAAGACGATCACAATAAAAGTCGGAAAGTACATTCACTGCTGATGACGATATAGAAATTTATAGACACGGACAAATCTCTCTGCGTTTATTCATTATTACAGCATGTATTATTATTATAATGTTAATGCAACATTGCCTGTTGGTTGTGATGATTCTTTTTTCTTTTTTCTGTATGTTGTTTATATGCCAACGAACTCATTACGATATTGTATGTAGGCTACATTCTTGACTCGGTCCATTAGCTTTACGACTGATTTTTAAGATTCATGTTAAATTTGTTAAATAATGTTCAAAGTAAACTTAAAATTCACAAAAAAAAATCAAGTTTGCATGTGATTAATGGTAATATGAGAAATAATTTAGGGTTGAAAGTAATGAGAACCATAATATGGAGTCATTGATTACTTTGAGTAGTAATATTCATTTGGTGAACAAAATGTTAGAAAAATACCTTAGTTTGATCATATTTTGAGTAATAACTGGTAGGTTTGATCATTTTTTTTTTACCAAATTGGAAAGCTTTCTTCAATGTATATATCCGCAGTAACGAATCTTTCATTATCTGTACGATAAATACCATGAATGGATTGCAGATGGTATAAAGGAACACACTACCTGCCATAACCTTTAAGAATACCTACTGTTGGGACAACTGCAGTTTAGGTCGGTCTGCACTTAAATACAGCCCATTACTAAATTTATCAAGTACTTCACAAATCATAAATCTCAGAAAGTTCCAATGCCAACCAAATCCCTGCTTTTCTGATATTACCACACCTTTATACACCAAAAGGAAAGAGAGAAAAGAGAAACATAATTATGATAACTTAGAATTGAGTAAAATCTGAAGCAACAATTTTTTCTAAATAATGAGTAATGTCTGATAAATTCTTTGATACTTTATAAGGATTCTACTAACAGTACATCTGGACTGAAGACAAATCTTTACTAATCCATATTTTATTATTTATTATTTTCTTAGATGGAACCATCCTGTTAAATGTCTAAGTATCAACAAAACCACAGCTATCCAGCTTCCCTCACCCAGATGAGATGCTGGTGGTCCATGTTTAACATGCAATGGCTAATTAATGTTAATATCAGCCAATAACGGCTGATTGACTTAGAAAGTTTGGTGACCAACCCCTAATAAAATGTGCAGTCAATCATAGAACTTTTAAGGGGGTGATCTAATGGCACCCTAATCTGTTTTAGAATGCAAGTTAAACACGAGATGAGGGAAAGAAGATTATTGTCAATATTTATTTGGAAGAGAGAGGTTCATTTGCCTTTTCTCTGGAGAGATTCTCATCAAAACATATTTTCTTTGCACATTTTGTAAATATTATATACACCTTATATCCTAAATGCACTACATCTTGAAGTTGCTGCACCAGACAAAGTTGTGGTACTAGAGCATGTTTTTCCTAAGTTTGGAAAGGAACGAGAAGCCTTTAAAACAGGAGCAACTTGGTCACTTTTATTAATTATAGTTACTAGATTATGAAGTTTCCTTCCTCATGTCAATTTGAACTGACCTATTGAAGCAGACCTCTTGTTGACCTAGAACTCTAAACATCACTGTCATCACATATTTCAAGTATCCAGTGTTCTGAGTCTCATCCAGGAGAACTGTTAATATTATTTCCGTTATCTGGACCGACGAGTCGATTAAACCTTACTGAACCTTACTGAACCTTGTGTCAGGTTGTTTGGATCTTGGACATTTGCATTTCCAATGTGGTACATTAAACGCAAAACCGACTTAAAATCGGCACCACCCAGAAGAGGTGGAGAGACCCAACAACCGATCAGATAAGCTTTATTTTTAATTATTTTTTTTGTAGCTCTGAAGATTCCAATGGCCATTTCATGTTTAAGTAATCTTAAATGCAATTGACTATTGTTGTCACTCCATAACTTGAATCCTATGTAGTTAATGGCTGTTTTACAATACAGTTAGGAGTTGTTTATTTTAATCTTAGTTCAAAGTAGCATTTACTACTGCCATGCTGGTTGCCAAAGTAACCACCTGTGAAGTTGACCTCTAAGATCAATGTATTACTATTGTAGAGAGTACAGGGATCCAGCAGGCTAATGTTAAAATCTCTGGTAGAAATACAATTTCCTGCAACTTTTATCTTGCTAGTTTTTGTTCTCATTTCATCGCTGGCTACTTGTCACCATACTTGTTTCGATACCATCGTATTCCTTAAAAAGATAAGTAGTGGACTTCCCAGTCCACCTTCACACTCTTTGGCCCACGAAATAAATTGAGTAGATTAGTCGGTCATACATTTACAATCTACCAGCGGCTACACATACCTGTACACACTTGCAGGGAACAGTTATCTTGTGTGTTTACCACGATATGTCACATACTATTATTGCCACTGATTAACTGAGTACTAATCTGACTAATCTGAGATCAACTCGGATCACAGAGTCTGAGTCATGATTAAGATCTATGTAAGACTTCAATCGTTTACTGCTGAACTGGAGAAAAGAAGGTTTCCCATAATGCATTCCCAAATGATAAACCTTTCTGCTTTATTGATAAGCACACTGTTAAACCACTTGTTCTGCAAATCACATATGATTTCATTTGTACACACTAATGCATATATAGAAATACCTGTAGGGTACAAAAAAAATAAACAGGACTTCTGAAATATTTGAACAGGACTTCTGGAAAACTGATCTTTGATAACTGAACATCGCCAGTACCCCTGCACAATAAAACCAACCTGTTACTTGTACCTGGCAATGAGAGTGAGGAAGTCCTTCATTGAGAGAGTTCCCCCTTAGTCAGGAAACGACTACAGTGACTCTTTCAACGACTCAATTAGGATACAAACATCTAACATTTTGGTAGAACTTCGAATTGGAAAGTCTTGAGCCAAGTATTCTTTGACGACATTGATTTCCTGGGCTAATGAGAAGGTCTAGCCGCAAGCAGGCCAAGGTAGGCTAAGGAAACCTGGATGTTCTTTGGATGAACTTGAAATGACATTATATGCCAAGTGCTGCTTAAATTTCAATGTCGATAGCTTCATAAACAAGAGGATATTGTGTTTGAGATCTTTCTTCCTCCTTTGTGGTATATGAAGTAAACATTTGTATAAAGAAACAATAACCAATGAAAAAAAATTAAATTTGTAAATTTCTGTGAGAAGACAACTTTTCCTGGACTGTTGAACACCTTTTTGTTTCCCACTTTGGTCATGGTTCAGGGAATTTTTTTATGTGTCATAATCAGCTGCAGGGAAGAATAGACTAGTACTGCTACAGTTTAAAAAAAATATATTGAAACAGAACTTAAGCATCACCATATAAAGAGTCTGGATGAATCTTACTCTTGCGACCATAAATTTTTCTACAAATATGCTTAGCTTAGAAATGGAGAACTGGCAGAATACTTACACCAGATCCAGAAATAGTGGATCCCCTGGATTGATCTGATCGGCTCTCAGGCCCTCCATTTTGCATATCTTCTATGGAGTTAGTCTGTTCTAAAGGTTTGTGGAACATCCTCATACCAAACACACCCACATCGTGTAACCTGAAACCAAGACATGAAAGTAGTGTTCCAAACTCCAGCTGTACATTACAAACTAAAGTGACCCAAAAATTTGCTAGGGTCATATCCCTTTAAATCAAATCAAATAATCCCTGCCCCCACCGACTGCTTAACAGGCAATCTTACACATTCCGTTAAGTACATTTTAAAATGACTGCTTCTCAAAATGGTGCATTTAACAGGGACAGCAATTCTCAGGAACTTGGGTTGTATATCCTTCTCTGCAAATGTGCCCGGTTACCCAACAGATGTGTCGTCAGACAATGTACCACCTGTGCGGTAACATAAAACACCTGCAGCTAGTAAGCAAAACTAGCCTAGGCCCGAGCCATTTGACCTACTGCATATACTGACACTGTACTATGGTAATAGTATTAGTAGTACTTGCACCTGCAGTGCTAGGCTAGTACCTAACTCTAAGGTAAAGATGAGCTTTTGTCAGCAATTGAGTCAAATCATACATTTTGCAAATGGGAACTATTATATAATGGACAGAACAAGCTGTTTTTTTCTTCGTATTAATCCAAATGTTAACGGAGGAATTGTAGAATACCCCTAGCCTAACAACATTTAACAAATTAAGCTTTGGATGAGGCCAAGATTACCTAGGCCTAGGCTACTGTAAAACATTGGCCTACTGTAAGTGGACAGCCTAACACTGGCAACACTAACGGCAGGGGTTAGTTTCAAAGTGTTTCGACGACAGATTAGTTGACATGTGACGTACTTCAGTTTCTCAAGGCCAAGAGCCTGTACTGTGGCCATGGCACGCAAAATAAAATGGAACGTGCAAATAACTTGTACATAAATTGTAGATGACGGCTACCCTGAAGATGACGGCAACTATCTTTTATCTTAAGACTGGGCTACTTGATCCCTTTTGAACTGGATACACTTTATTGCTGTTGACAGTTCTTTTTATTTCATATGCCCCTTTAGTACTGGAACACTTTTGGGCAGGATTTTTCTACCATGCAAGTGTGTTGAGTGGAGTTCTAAGTATCACCATATAAAAGATACAAACTTAGAATAAAGTTGTAGGCAATCCCTGAAATCCTGCCTATAAGCTAACAATTGTCATTTAGATCAAGTGCTTTATTCAATATCCTTTTGGATTGAAACTTATCAATTGTTTCATATATTCTTTTTGATTGAGGTACCCATTACTATACACACAGTGTCATTCCATCCCCTCTTAATCGTTTCCAGGCTTCCAGCTAATAAGATCAATTTAAGTCCAAACACCTGATATGACATCCTGGGCGTTTTGTTCACATTACCATGTTTTCAAACACTTGGTATAACTTGGTATGACAAAATTTACTGAGTGTTTGGTATGCAGTGAAATTGTCCCTTTACCAAACGTCCCTGTTAAATAAACAAAACGTCCCTGCTAGTGAAGGCGACCCACAGTAAACCCATTAGCTTAAACCTATAATTCGAAAACCAAAATGTCTCGCTTTGAAGCAGCCGGACAGGTACTATGAACAGTTTCAGCACCATGCAATCAATGCAACATCAAATAAACAGTCAAAAGATTGTAGAAGATAAGATATGTCGGTACTATCTCAGTCGGACATTTTTAAGTTCTATCTGGCCTAAGTAGTTTTTCACAAAGGTTACAGACATGTTATTTTACAATGCTAACAGCTCAGTTACTTCTTTAGTGTTTCATTTATATTGCAGTCCAAACACTAGGTTGAACATGTTTTGCTCAACATGGTCATTCAAACAGTTGATATTATGTCTTGAAAGTTTTGCTCAGGGTGGACCAAACACTTGGCCTTGCATTCTGAGTGTTCACTTAACCACATTATAGACACAGTGCTTCACACACTTGGTACAGCGCACTGAGTGTTACGTGTACTACCATCGTCTTTATCTCGGTGCGCTGTACCATCATCTTCATCTAGGACCTATCCTCCTAGGCTAATGTAATACTTAATGGTATTCAAACACTTGGTACATCACATTGAGTGTTTCGTTTTCCATCATAATTTGACTTTGATTTTATGAATTTCGTTTTCACATTGTTCTAAAAGTAACTGGTATCGTCATCTCTATCACCAACACCAAAAGCTCCACAATTTACCCCTAAAACGAAGAAAAAGCGAATAAGCGAATCTCAAACGGAAGTGACGTTTGGGTTGACTGGCTGTGTTGTCGAAACACTTTACTACCCAACACTACCCTATCGTCTGCACTCAATATAGTTACCAATAGTGGTTGTGGTACCAGGCCTTTACGAGTAATGGTAGTATTTAGTATTAGCCTACACTGCCGACAATATGAGTTAGGCTAATTCGAAAAACGTTAAAAACAAGTGCAGAAGTACCTTAACCAAAAATTACTCCTGTTTTTTCACTGGTATATTTCTCCGAAATCCTTTCTTATCAGATGGACTCCTGTAATTATTAGAAAGACATTTTCTTCTACATCCTTATTGCAGTGTTATCAGAATACGCAGAACAGTGTATTCACAGCATACTACTACTACGTATCTTCTAGCATTCAGTGCGTGCAACTGCATAGAACCATCCGAAAACTGCTAGGCTACCTATAGTGTGTACTGCATGTACCCTTGCTCTGTATGTAAACACTAAGCTACTACATAGTTCACCACGAGGAAATAAATAAGCTTAGACGCTTACTACGAATTAGAGTGTTTGATTTTGTAGAGCGCCATCTTTTTTAAGAGTTTTTCCTACGATCCTGGCTATATGACGTACCTTGAAATCTATGACCGATTCACTGATATTTTTACATTGAAATATAGTATCATTAACGAGAAGACCAAAAGGAAACAAATAGCAGAGAGGGGGGAAAGAAGAAGCGGACGGGAAAGGGTTGGAGTTCTAATTTTCCATGAAGATGGGAGTCCTACCCAAAACAAGTCATTCCGTTTGAATCTCAAAAAAGAATAGAAATGCAACTGAATAATAAATAAATAAATAAATAAATATTCATTCAAAACTTCGACATGCATTTCAGTCAGACGACCTATTCGAATGTTGCAACTAAGATTGATCATTATACAGGGATGTGACCAAGGGCTCAGTCGAAAGTTCTGCAAATAAGAAGGAAATCATCCACATAAGTCTTTGTTATTAGTATATACCGGTACGAATTTATCACAGCTCTGGGTGCGCCTGTCTGGGTACGTGCGCCGCAGAGCAAGGGTCAACGTACTGTCAATTCGCAATGGAAAGCTTCACTGTAAACATGAGTCTATATCATCAACTATTGGTATTTCTTTGTAGCTGCCTGTTGTATTAAAGTTGGCGAACTATTATAGAGCTTTCTCTGCCAATTTGTTGCAATTTGTTATTTTACTACAAATGTTCAAATGAAGACAAACGGATAGGAGCGTAATGAATCAGATAGGGAGAAGGGATCAAGTGGGTTCTCAGTAATAAATTCTACAGGGTTTAGACTGACAGCAATGTAGAGTGTTAATCAATGAAAACTCATGAAAAGAAGTATGCTAGAAGGCTTCCTATCTTTTAGAGAGGACATTACTGCATGTTGTCGTCCGGTAAAAATCAATCTGACATCACGTGACCAAGATTAAAAATTAGCAGGGCTTATGTCATGCCCTGATGACTTTAATAGGTGAGGAAGTTGAAAGTCAGAGTGGGCACCAGGAACAAGAGGAGCAACTACCATTTCTGTCTTCCGTTGTGGCGAGGGGGCTGGGGTGGGGGAGGGAGGGTGAAGGGGCTGATTGTTTCCTTTAGTGGGAATCACTTGAATTTTCTTATGTAATTTTTAATTTAACCTTTTATTAAATGGAGACACACGTTTTCATAAAAAAGAGGCAATTGATAAAACAGTCATAAAACATAAAATATATTTCTATTAATTCTAAAAATCTTTACCTTATAATGATATGGTTACATCAGCTTAATTTAGGTATATAATCACTTTCCACAACATTTCTAAGAACAGGGTGAATGGCTACAGAGACAGAGAACAACAAGAAACTTAACATAAACATGGAAGTACAAATAACCCAGCAATCTACAAAGTTATAAGAATAGTCCAAAGTTTGGCTATGTCAGTTTCATTAAAATGTTACTTGTATATGGAATAGAAAGAATAATAGATGTTGTATAGATGATTTGATTAATATGGCAAATAAAGCAACTCTGTCCAACTACCAGCTGCAATTTTAATTTACTTCACATGATCACAAATGAGTATTTGTGTTGTTAACTATTTATAAACAATAGAAATACACAATGTTAACTGAATTATCACAACTTGCGTTAGAACACTATACTCTAAAATAGATAACTTCATATCTGTAGAAAAATAATGAATTATTATGTGAACACAATCGAGTGTATGGTAATGTTGTGGATTGGGGCACTTTTAAAAAAAAAGAAGAAGGAAGCCAGTGGTATTTGACTGTCTGTGCAATCCGTACCTTACTTGTTATCGATCAACTGTTTATATTGATCCAAAAATTTTAGCAAGCTTAAATTCTCAAAAATCATGTGAAAAGCCGATTCCTCAAATGAATCTATAAGGCTGGCAGAGTGGTCCTAAAGACACTCAAAATGCAAATCACAGAAAAACAAAGAGAAAATGGAACTTAAGGACAATGATGGAATGATGAATGGTGTATTGTTATAAAGTGACCACGAATAAAAAAACATTCTAGCATCTTTTTGGTCCTCCACTATACAATTTGAAGACAGTAAACTTGAAAAGTACATGGCTTGCTGTTCTATGATTCCTTTTACTACTTTACTTTCTTTAAATGCCTCCGAATATTTTTAAAAGTGGTACCTGAGAAGTATCAACATCAACAGTTTAGTAACTTTCAGCGATGTACTTCATATATGTTTATAAACCAATTAAAATTGTTTCATAATTTGAGGGGGAAAAAACAGATCAAATTAAAGTAAAAGGAGATAATGTACTTGGAATATCTTAGCGGTGAACAAATGTTTGTCAGAAAATAAAAATAATTAAAAATATATATATATATACATATATGTGCACAGAAACTGTTAAAGACTTCTAGCATATATTCAGTCGTCTACTATTTAATTTGAAGAAAGTGAACTTGAAAAGTATGTGGATTGCCACCTTAGGTTCTTTTCACTACTTTACTATTTTTTTTTTAATTTAGAAAAGTCTTAAATGCAGTTCCTCAAACGAATCTATAATCTGGCAGAGTGGGTCCTAAAATACTGAAAGATGATGAAGAAAAAAGAAAAAAAGTATATATATATATGTATGCATGCATAGAAAGGCAGGTTCTTCAGAAGTAAAATTCTAGAGGTCACCTGTACTATGTCGAACACAGCCTTACAGAAACTAGACATTAAGTACATTTAGAGGGAGGTACCCTTTTCTCAAATATATGGTAAATAAAATAGAAAAGAGAAAAACAAACAAAACCTGAAAGAAATGGTAATTATGTGTCAGCAAGTGACAGTAGCAAGAGATACACTGATATTTCATTGTGGCACAACACTAACAGTGCTTTCTAAGGAAGAATCACTTTCAAAAATAGAGATGAAAGAAGATAAAATATTAAAGGTGAAACAAGCAAAAAGCATCAACAGTGAATCTTGGACTAAACGATGAGAAAGGGTTCTGTCGAAGAGTTTATTTAAACAATTATTACTTTGTTCTACGTGGAAAAAAAATGAAAAAAAAAATCTGAGTCCCAAGTTTCTACCATTGGTATTAAGACCAAGATGAACTGTCAGAGATCTATAAAGCAAACCACAATTACATCAAGAAAATTCTGCGAGCTTTGGAGTATGTATCAAGTCCTTTTTTATCTAAAGAGTTTAAAATCCTATGAAATAATTTTTTGTTTATCTGGGAATAATTCAAGTCACTGGCGGATTTTCTTAAATAATGCAGCAAAATTAAATGAACCATGGAACTTTTCAATATGCATTTGGCTGATTGGGGATTAATCTTCCAGAAATAGACCAAAAACAATGTCCATCGACAGCTATGACTCAAAGACACGGTAAAGTTGCAAATGAGACTGTGTAGTTCAAACCGTGTTTGACACGAGAACAGAAGTAAAAGAAATGAGTTGGAAGTCTACTACATTTCTCTAAAATGAAGACATTCATGTCTTTCTAGTAAAGATAAAATTCTCTATCTACATCATCCATACCACTCTATGTTGTATCTTAAACTTGAATAAAAACAAAACTATAAACTTTTCATATTCCAGACCACCAGAAGCACCGTTCAGTGTTTAAGCTGTTTGAGGATGTCATCATCTCTTTTGATTGGTTCTTGATGAACTCTAAGTTTAGGCATTTTATTGACAAGAATAATATTTGGCTTAGCTATGGCAAACATATCATTTCATAATACATTCAGCTGCTTTTAAGGTAAAGTATAAAGCAAATCACCCAATTGTTTAAAACCAACTCAATTTACAATACAAAATTTTAAAAAATAAAAAATAAAATAAAGAGTAAACTTATATCACACAATTCCCACAAAACCAGAAAAGACTTGATTTAATTAATTAATAAAGATAAGTCTGATTTTTAGGATCCAACCACAGATTTGGTCTTGTTCTGGAATGTACCGTCTTCATCTACACAAAACATTATATATTTGTCTTAGCGGTGGCAATCTGATTGCTTACAAGTTGTTCACTAAGAAATCATTTCTGTGCTGGCAAAGAGAGGGGCTTGTCTGCACTGCCTATTAATTTACTTTTGCTCCATTCACCAAAAGTGACGAAACAGTTTAATTTTCAGAAAAGAAAATCTTAAATTCTTGGATGCACATGAGGATAATGATACAGCATAATTTTTTCACAAAAAATTAAGTCTTAGATTTCATGTACAATACAAACTTTTGACGTTTTCCCTACACAGACAATACCTTAGTATAATTTTGAGCAAATCATTTTTTCGTTTCCTAATTTGAAAAGAAAGAGTAATTTTTGTATATAAAAGTTATCCTCTACTTTGTACATCATTAAGTCAGATAAAGTATAAAATGTGAATTTCTTAAAGTAAGAGTAAAAGGTATGAAACACTTATAAAAAACTACTCCTGATAATGATTTGTAAACTTTGAAAGCTAAGACAGTAAAATAAATTGAAGAAAAAATAACGACTATTGCAAAATTTGAAGAACAGATCTGAAATATGATTTGGAAATGAAGAACAATGCAGAAAAGGAAATATTGCATATGTGACAGCAAACCTGAAAACTGATTTTACGCGCTCCAAATTTGTAAGTGTCAAGACCTCCATACAACCACTGCTAACTTTCACTCTCACCAATAAAATCATCACACACATAGTGAAAAGAATTTCCTACAAAAGTACTAAAAAGTTAATACCAATCAGCATGTGATGGTGAGCGCAGATTGAAACATTACAACATGTACAACTTGACTGAATATCTCAAAGTCATTCGAGTCTCAAAAGTTTTGAGTCTTTTCCCAAAAATTTGTAAAAATGTTAAGGAATGTTCCAGCAGAAAGGAAATGTTGATAGAAATGTATCATTTCTACTTTTTCTTGTTCAAAAGATTGTGAATCACAAAATCAATAACTCAGAAAGGTGCTCGCTGGCAGCAGTGAGTTGGTCTCTTCATATATTTCGAACAGGTCCCTCCACTTTTCCAAGGTTCCAAGAAGGAATTTGTTGCCTGTGATAGAGGAAGAAATGAAAAAAGAAATTAACAATCATCGTCAACGTACTTTTCGTCATTACAGTTATTCATAAAGCTATCAAGAATGAGCTATCTTTGAAATTAACATCAACAGACAGGGAGGTATAGAACCACAGCTGCAAAATGCACACATGAAGATCTTCCCCGCCTATAGCAATATCACCCGATTCACTTGTTTTTGGCCAAAAATGGGAGATTTGAATATCTACCCGAGTTCCTAATGCTAGCCATATTGAACCCTCCTCTGAACAAAAAAAGCAACATTTGTCTTCACAAAGGAAAGTAGTGCCGGCCATTAGAGTACTTGTGTTTACAATCATACGGTGGCTGGTCAAATAATTAGGTGCCCTTAAGAAGAATCCGAATGGCAGTACTTGGTGTAGTTTATGCTTTCAAGTAACACATTATTAATGCTCGAGTGAGGAGAACTGTTTTTCTATAGGTAGGCTTGACCGTCATGCATGGGTCCACAACTCTAAAATGATAGTGTTGGCAGTGTTTAAGTACAGGTAATTAGTGACAGGACTATCGACTCACCGACTACAATGTGCCCTCTTCGAGCTCTTGTCATGGCCACGTTCATCTGGTTTTGGTCCATCGTAAATCCGAGATGGCGTATCTTCCAGCCCTTCCCAGGTCTGTCTTCTATTTCAATTTTGGACATGGATCTGACAGTGGAGAATATCACATAATCCCATTCGCTCCCTAAGAGGAAGTGATTTAAAAATTATTACTGAAAATTATTTGAGACATGAATCCCCAATAAGAGAATCTTTATAAAAGTTAACATACTTCATTCATTGCTCTTTCAAATTCCCCTTCCACAAATTCTAGTTGGTTTATCATCAAAAGTGGAAAGTTCCTTCCGAAAGAAAACCCCCCTTCAATTTGTGTAAGATGACTTGATAAATTGATTCATAAGAAAACTCCTAAAATTTTGCCCATATATAAAAAGAAAAATGAGGTAACAATGTTTACCAGTATTCTAAAGAAGGTAACAAGATGCCAGCGGCATAAACTATGCTATAAAAATATTCTTGACAACAAACACTATGAAAAATGATAGAAAATAAAACAAAAGGAAAAATACAAATTTATTTCCTTGTTTGAAGAAGATTAAATTTTGTGTCCATTTAATTCTCTTTACAAAATGATTTTGTTGATGATGATGTAAACTTGTTTGGTCTTCCCTCTTCAACCCTTACTTGCAGGAGACAGAGTTTATCAATTAAAGCTCCCTGAAGAACTGACAGAGCATATCCTTGTGTGATCTTGCACAGTGCTCTGGAAGTGAAACTAAAGTATTTAAAAATAGTCCAGACTCTCAGTAAAATTCGAGCGATTTTCTAAAGCTTATTCGATCAAATTTCGACTGCAGAAATTTGTCTGCAATATTTAAGCTACCTGATGACAAAAACCATCACTTGCCCCTAAATGATTTTGTCATTATACATTTTTACCATTGATTCACAGCTATTATATTTAATGTTCCTTTGGTATTAACAATATCTGCCAGGGGATATCTTCTGTCTATTAGTGTTTGAGAGAAAACAAGAGAAAGAACAAAAACCAATCGATGAGTATAATCGTTACGTAAATGACATATTCTTTACCTTGACTCTTAATTACAGTCGAGACATGTATACCAGTGAGTCCAGCATCCTTGAGTTTTTCTTCGATCTGTGAACACTGTAGTCTATACTGCGACAGAATTGCCAACTGTCGTGGATGTACCTTCAGATGAGTCACAAGGAACTTTGCTATGCGAACCTGACGAGGAAGTGAAAAATTTACGTCAAAGATGTTTCATTGACATGGTGCATACTTCTACCCTTCACAAGTGACGAACTTCATTCCAAACCCTGTGTCTTTCTTGCGACCTTTCATGCACCTCATCACTACTCCTCCATCATACACAAGCATTGATTTATTTTTCAACATGCAGGTGATTTGCATTTCTTTTCATTTTTCTGTGAGTTTTAACTGGGTAATTCATTTTTAAAGGATATTCTGGTGGGAGACAAAGTGATACTTATATGAAAAGAAAAATATTCCAAACTGGTAGTTTTTAAAAAAAAAAACCCCATCTCAACATCTTGCTCTGGTATGGTTGATCGAATAAAACACTTTCTGATTGGCTATACCCCCAACTACTTCATGAAGTTGGATCACGGTTGGGTGGATTTGTGAAGTCATCTGGGCAGATACTCTTCACATACTTTTCTTGAATACTATGATATTAAAACCTTGTTGTTGAATTATCCTTGAAATGTGATACATTTGGAAACTTTGCTGTGGCTGTCAAAGTCCTCTGTATTCAGAATTTCATCAAAATGCACTTTTCTGTAGAAGTATTATTTTCGTATGTGCATAAAGTGAATTCAATATATTGAGGGAAAAAACAGAAGATTTCTTCAGCTGAATTGAGGCAATGACATCATGAATTCTGTGATGTCATCATGTTATACTGTTCCTGTCTGCCCAGTGTGAGGGTGTATTTCGTTTATCTTTCAGATTATACTTGTTAAGTTATACTGTTCCTTATCTTTCTCTTTTGGGATGTTTCTTGCTCATTATTTGTGTTCCTTGACCAAGACTGGGGCCATGTAACATCACAGTCATGTTGTATACAAGCCATATGATATAAATTTATATATTGTATGCATCCCACATAATGATTCCTTTTATATGTCAGCAAAGCAGAATGAACTGTGTATTACTCACCACTTGGTAAATCTCCAGTGGGTTACTGCGAGACATCTCATTTCCCTCTTCAGATCTCACTGTAAGCATCTCTTCGACTCCGACAATGTGACAAAACACACGCGGATAGTCAGGACCACTGGGCCAGATGCGACCAGTTTGTTCATCAAAACCGCGGTTTTTCACTTCTTGCGCTGTTCGTAGATCTCCTTCGTAGAAGGCTTCTGAAGGGAAGTGACATATCTCTTCATGCTATGGACAAAACGTGAAGTCATGTATAAACATACATGAAATGGATAATAAGTAGCATGGAACTTGCTGCCTCACAGATATACCTACAAACAAACAATTGTCTTCTTCCATTGTTAGCTTACAATAGCCATGGTTGTTTTTTAAAGACAGCCATTTACCTTTCATTTATTTTGGATATGGATTAATAGGTTAATTCCTTTTGTAATAGACTTGTTGATCAAAATCAAAATGTCTGCTTAGCTTTTAAGTCACTCTGATTTTAAAGGTTTCGACAAAAGTTCAATTTTTTGTTAAGAACAGTTGTTTGTCTCTGTTGATAAATGACTTTTCGGCCCAATTGTCAACATGATGGTTCTATTCAATATGATCTTGCCTGATACATTCACGAAAAAATCTGCAAAACTAACAATTTGTAATAATCGAAATCAACCAGGCTATCAAGAATGACTTTGCACACCTAGTAGTAGATACAGCAAAATTTGTGCCATATATTCCGCTTAGACCAATAAAACTATTCCTTAAACATGTCGCCATTCTACCAATTCACACGGTCATGAAATTGATATTATCAATCCATGCAGTGCAACTGTCAAATAAGAAACAAATATCTTGGAATACAGTAGGAACTACTTCCACACATTTTATCTTAAAAGGCTCTCAAACTCTGTGACACCATGTATCCAATATAAGACATAAAGAACTTTGGGAAATCAAGAGAGAAATGCTCCATTAGAAGAGCAAAGACAAGTGACTCTCATTTTGATTAATGATGATAACATGTTTTGTTTGTCGAGTATAGCATGCTCACCATTCTGTATTGAATATTAAGAGTGATCGCCCTCTTCTCGTACTTCTCCATCAGCGACGTCTCTGCTCCCAGTTCTCTAGCATGAGGCTCTTGAATGATCGGTCTACAACAGGAAGGCAAATTCGAAAAACAAGAATAATTCCGTGAGGAACCAGACAAGTAACGATCTCACATCCCCTTTTTTGCATTACGTAAATGGCTCAACCCTTGGGTTTAACAGCCTCTCAGCTCTCGGATTTATCGAGAGGTGAACTTAAGAAGCATGCCATAGAAGTGAAAGGTTCAAATTCTCAGTGAACTTCTGCATGCATAGTAACCTTTGGAAAATAGTACTATTAAAAGAGATACATTTCAAAGCATCATAACCCACAATACCTTTTACTACTTTACGTTGCTTGAAATTCTCACCATTAAGAAGAGCAAACAATTTTGTGTTTTGTTGAAGATATGGAACGAAAACTTGAAGGAAAGCCAAACCATTTAGTACCAGTTTAGTTCAATTCTCCACTTTCAATAAACAAAACAAAAAAAGTAGCCTTTCGTATACTTGCTGCATACTAAGACACACCATGCAGTGACAAAGTGCAAAAGAGTCAGACGTTAAATACTTGGAAAGATGGATTACCTCAACTGCATGTGGTCTCCGATCAGGACGACCTGGCTTGGGTTGTGGTTCACCAATGGGATGAGTGTCTCTGGCTCAGAGCACATACCAGCTTCATCTATGATAACCTGGACTATATTTATGGTATCACTGTTGGCTAATATCCTTCGTCCAGAAGCATTACACGTGCAGAGAATTACATTGTGCTTCAACAACTCCTCTGTCTGTAGATGGGGTGAGAACGAAAGAATATGATTCAATAATTTGTCAATCAAGTTTACAAGAAGATTCATTGATATAAGCTATACACATCATTAGCTGCCTCTCTCTCTCTCTCTCTCTCCCTCTCAAGTTAACTTCAGGAAAATTAGGAACCTTAATTACCATTGCCTTGTCAATCAGCTTTTTGAGAGCTATAATTTCCTTCTTCACAGCTTTAGTAATCCTAACTGGGCCATCTCTAAGATTCCTCTCAATGGTGAGTATTTTAGGGCCGTATCGAGAGCTTTCGGCTCGAATCCTGTGATGCAGAGAGATATTTCTGTGTTGAGGATCCATCTTTGCTTCATTTTTTGATCCAAACTTTCTCTCTATTCTGTTCACGCCAGGCATGGGAAAGTCTTGCTGCTCGATGGACTCGCTGTAAACGCGAACGATGCTAAAGTCATCCTTCTTCAGCATGAACTCTTTCAAGTACTCTGTGAGAAAACAGTATTGAACATATCAAGCAATGACAACCAGAGTTGCACCCTCAAGAGATGAACAATAAAGACAAATAAAGATGAGCTTTATGTTACGCTAACAGGTTAAACCAAAGTAACAAAACAGAAGGCCTGCTGGCTAATAGTGATATCAATTCCTCGTCATACATCACATGAGAATAGCTTGAAACATCAAAGACAAATTACAGTTTTCCAAGTTTTGACCGATGCTGAAGGACTTCAAGTGATCGGCAAGAATCTTGTACTCACGTGGACCTGTTTACAAGGTTTTTCTACATTTAACTAAGATTATAGTTTTACACTTCAGAGGGAAAAATGCAATCAAATTCTTGTTCTTGCCATAGTAGATCTTCAAATCAAGTATGAACTCCATGCAAGCTGTACTTTTGAAGTTATCATATTATTACAATATTGTCATATTAATTTGATCTCCGGTGATCTCGGATATTTTTTAACCCTACAACAGACGACAGGATTCTTGTACTAACTATTAAACGCTGATACATACCAAGTATGCACTTCATTCAAGCTTTATCTTTGCAGTTATGGTGTTAACAATGCTTTTATATGTTGACCGCTGTTGACCACAAATAACCTTTGACCTCCATGATAAATGATTAGTAAAATATGGGCAGCAACTAGTCTTTGAGAAGTTTTGTTAATGGGGGCAAGCATATGAGGTCCAGAAGGTAAAACCAGGGAAAATGAGCTGGGCGCACTTTATTTTGAACGTTAATTTACAAGGTAATCAAACACTCAGTGTTGAGAGAGGTGTCTTTGGCATCAAATCATTGAAACTCTTTGGTCAGAAATTAGAGTTAAGAGGTTACTAGTCAGTCTACTCATTGCTAAAATTAAAAAGTAAAGGAGAAAATTGCTTCCTCCATACCAGTGATGACATCCACAGATTTGTTGGAAGGACCACAGTACAGTATCTGAGGAATGGTACCGGACCTGGGATTACACGGCAACGATTGGTTGATCTGATTGAAGAAATAAGCCAAATAGGCCCCCGTCCTAGTCTTGCCTGTTCCTATAAAGAAAGGCAAGAAATGAAGCAAATGAAGCAATTGAATGCAAGCAACTGATCATGCCATGAATGTTATAAGATATGACACAATAGGGAACATAAAAATATCGCAATAACCTTGAGATGTGAAGGTGAGGGGAGCAGGGTGATCTTTCTAAGTGTTATAAGTGTAAAACTTATCATAATTGAGGACCCATTTGTCTTAGAAGACAGGATGACTTAAACATTACCAGCAAATGTCACATTATATAATGTTTCTTCCATAAAATTTACTCATCTGTTTCTTCCATTAACATTATTCAATCTTAGTCATCCGTTTTTTCCATAAAACTTACTAATCTGAGTCTGCCAAAAACCTTAACCATCTGTTTCTTCCATAAACCTTACTCAACCTTACATCGGTTTTTACGATAAATATTACTCAACCTGTTTCTTATATAAACCTTCCTCATCTATTTCTTCTATTAACCTGACTCAATCTTATTCCTCTGTTTCTGCCATAAAGCTTACTCCTCTGTTTCTGCCATGAACCTCAGTCAACCATATTCATCTGTTTTTGCTATGAATCTAAGTCAACCTTACTCATCCGTTTCTGGCAGCAACCTTAAACAGCTTCCATACGCCTTTCTCAACCTTATTCCTCTGTTTCTTCTATAAACCTTACTCATCTGTTTCTGCTCAACCTTATTCCTCTGTTTCTGCTCAACCTTACTCCTCTGTTTCTGCTATCAAACTTACTCAAGCTTACTCTTCTGTTTCTGTCATGAACCTCACTCAACCTAACTCATCTGTTTCTGGCAACAACCTTACACATCTTCTATAAGCCTATCTCAACCTTACTCATTCTAAATGATGAGAAACTGTCTAAATCTTAATTTACAATGATATCATGGTAGATCATGAAAATATAGTTCTTTGGCCAAAATAAGCAAGTATATGCATAAAAGACTTCTTAGTGTATTCCAGTAACAAATTTGTAAACATCACATATTCAGACCATTATAACAAAACATCACAATCCTCTCTCCACTCTCTCCCTCATCTCTACATTGGAACTGCATTAAAGGTTCTGCTTGAAGGGTTGGGTCTTTTTACCGCTCTCTTTTCCACAGAGATCTTCATTGATACTTGAAGCTTGCATCTTCAAAATTGTGTTTTTTTTTTCTTGCTTTTTTATCCTCAACAATCGTATACCTTGTTTGGTGCAGGTTGAGTAACATTGATATAGTGAAATTTACTTTCAAAATTAACTTTATGAAATTAAAATCCTAGATATGGGTAACAGCATAATTATGCAACTACACTAGGATACCCAAGCACTCATGAAAATACAATGACATAAGGTTAATTACTTAGCTTACTTCATGTAATATTCTAAAACAAAACAGAGAAAGATAAAATTATAATTTATGTTTACCTGGTGGTCCCTGGATGACTGAAAAGGTATTTGACAATGCAAACTGGAGTGCCTCTTTCTGTGACTCGTTGGGAGGGCTATATTTCAATCCACGAATATTTTGCGCTACGTTAAACCTTGACCCATGTCTCAGAAGGTATTTGGAGACAACTTTGATATTTAACGAAATGAAAGAAGGAAAAAGGTTGTAAGTAGCAGTGATAAACCTACTATACCATGTTAGGATAAAAAGACAGCTTTAGAATGCAATTCTCCTCCCACCTGACCCACCCACAACCTCTCATAGATACATTTGAACAGGAAACCGTTTCCATGGTGTCTTGTATTAATGTCACAAAAATATTTCAAAATAAGCAATCCCACCTGTGGACTACATCTCTAAGTGGGGAAGGGCCAAAATGTAGCCCTGTCTCCTCTGCCCTATCCTCCCATTACCCTCATATGTGGCACAATAGTAGTAACCCCTTACATTTCAATGTTGATTGAATTAAACAGGAAATCATATCATATAAACCAAAGTTGATTGGGTTACGGTTAATCGGTTCACGTTGATGCAATTTAGGCCTACCATCACTGTCTTCCACGTTGTTCATATCACTCAGAGGACGTTG
This sequence comes from Apostichopus leukothele, assembly GCA_010014835.2. NCBI lineage: Eukaryota > Metazoa > Echinodermata > Holothuroidea > Aspidochirotida > Stichopodidae > Apostichopus > Apostichopus leukothele. The sequence goes on along the minus strand of JAAAKB020255098.1, from coordinate 6,792 downwards.
TAAACAGATGTGACGTGTTAGATTCTTGCACGCTTTTGTATCAGCGACCATCACCACTGCCTGTTCTACTCGTCTGTGGGAAAAACATCCGCATATTGGCGCTAAAATTCTACATTTGATATCTGACTGCAGTCACCATGGTAACCACATTTTGGGACACTAACTTTCAATATCACATTTAATATCTTACAGAGCATTTCTTCTTACCCAATTTAGAGTCTTAGATGCCTTACTATAATATTTTTCTGTTTACTCGGTGATGCTTTCTGACACTTCCTTTTGTAAGTGCTTATATTGTTCATTTCTATAAATGACCAAAAATATGTTTGATCTTAATACACCTGTTAGAATTTAGGCTAGAATAGACTAAAACTGACAAAAATAAACCATGGAACAACACCAAAACGTGAGCATGCAGATACCGACCCATTCAACAATTTACACACTTGAAGAATATCTGCTAAGCCAGTTAGGAGAAGTTGTTTTAACCGAAATATTCTACTAAAATTTGAACATTTTGGCTGTGTAACCTTTGTCTCAGTTATCAGAGCAACCACATAGTTTGAAGCACTTGACATGCCTATTGAAAAGTTTGCATGTCAACTCAATATTTGCTCTTGGAGTTACAGCTAAAAAGAACTTTTTGCTTGATTTGCAGTTGGATCTTTCGTTCTAAAGGTATGCCAGACACACAAGTTCCCTACATAGGGCACCTTCCTAATAAGTTTAAAAAAGCACCTGGGTTATATAGGAGGTTTTAACAACAATTTTCACTAAAATGATACATCCAAGGCTTCACCCTGTAACCTTTGACCTTAGGTACCATGGTAATCACATTTGTTGACAGACCTAACAATATCTATGAAGATGGCAAGTCAATTCAATGGTTCTTCTTGAAGTTACACCAATGAATTTTTTGTGTAATTTGACATTTCCTTCTGAATATCTGGGAGACACAGGTTCCTACCAAGTTTGAAGAATATCAGCTCAGCCATTTAGAAGCATTTTATGAATACAATTGAAAGCGTAACAGACACACACATGGACAGCTTTTCCAGATATGGACTTATGATCACCCTCAGTTACTCTGCCATAGGTGACCCCCTGGAAGTCGCTGCTCAGGAACAATTATTTTTTACCATGGCAACCATCGATCTGGCAACCATAACAGGTTTCAATGACCAACTATTCACAACATCTTATCTCCACCCAATATGAGATAATATGTCAACTTTCTTCAATTTTTGGCTTATTTGGCAAAATTTCTGCCATCTTAATAGCAAAGTCAAACCCCGATAACTGCTTCAAATCTATGATCAAGGTATTACAATTTCATAGCTAAATGCTTTGAAACTTGAAACACTCACCTATCTGGACTTGATTTTGGGATCATTTCAATCGTGCAAAGGGTCAAAGACTTCTTCGTCTGATCAAATAGTTCGTCTGGAATCTCGCACGAGGTATAATGCTCTTCAAATACTATATTTACAGTGTCGTTCTTCTTGTCTTCCGCTACTGAACTTGTAACTGCGTGGATGACCAATGACATGCTTCCACTGTGAGGGTTTGTGGTGTCAAAGCTACTTCCTGGCTTATGCTCCAGCTTCTTAAGTTTCATTTGAGTGCTGGGGTTTATGGCATGACCATGCACACGGATGCAGAGATAACTTCTGGCCAGCACATCTTCTTTGGCGACTTTGTCATCTGTCATATTCTTCCTGTTGGAACGTTGATCATGTTTATCTTTCTGAGGCACATAAAGTTTGATGTTTCTATCATTGCACCAGTCCTTCTTCAGTGAGAAGCAGCCGCATTTTGCCACTGAACCGTTCTTTCGTTGTTGCTTAAACCATTCCACTGGCACATCTCGAATGTAAGTGGTCTCATCTCCAGACACAGTATTATGTACCACCATCATTTCCACCAGAGGTAGCCAGGATTCTACATATTGTGTGACTGTCTTACACTTGTCTGGAGGCTTTTCAGCTAACTTTACAAAACAGTTGATAGGATTTTCCCGGTGTTCAATGCAAAAGTTGAACTTTGGGGTCATATTAAAAAGCTGTATTTTTGGTACAAGCAACCCCTGTTGCAGTCCTGCTGTCAGCTGTACCTGAACCACTTGACCAGATTCAAAGTCACATCTAAAGTCTACATACTTCTTGGGGGCCACGTCGTCTCCGGTAGAGGTTCGGACATCAACTTCACTGGTAATTTCAGAAATCCTTGACGATTGGTCGTCACTGGCTGACAGACCCATTTTGACATCCCCAACCATCACATATAGCAAGTCTTCCATCTGAAGTTCATCACCATCTTTCAGTGCAGAAAGAATCTTAGTCCAAGATGACTTTGGAACTGGTTGAATGAACCTATCTGTTTTCAAGGTGGCATCTCTGTCCCTGATCTCAGGGACTTTAGCTTTGTAGTCGTAGATGCTGTTTTTAAATTGAAGAATTACTGAATTTATTGTTTCTCCATCATCCGGTTTCTTAGAAGGCTTCAAATGCTTAAGAGGAATGCTAGTTGAGCTCCGTGTTGCTTGAAGGTATCTCTCATGAGGATACAACACTCGAAGGCCAGAATCATTGGCAGATTCTATAAACGACAACTTAGGCTCTGCGGCCACCTTTAACTTAAGTGCCATTAGCAGACACTGTGTCATCTTACCAAATTTATTTGCCTTAAAGGTTTGGTTGTTACAATGATGGCAAATGTCATCCAACTCCCTGGCACTGTAAGGTGGTTCTTCTCCTTCAAGACATGCAACCAGCATCCGGTGAACAACAAGGTCAATGAATCTCCTAATTGGGGAAGTAAAATGAGTGTAAAAGTCTTTCTGAAGAGAGAAGTGATGACATCCATGCTGCTGGTCGCTTGCATTGGTGTACAGCGCACTGCCAAGTATCTTGTAAAGATGAGAGAGGGCAACAGCTTGCTTAGGATGTCCTCCTTCATTACCTATAATGTATTGAAGCTCCAGGTGAGAATGGTTATCATTTGCCAAAGTGTTCCTGATGTTTTCCCATGTTGCTTTTGTCAATGGAACACTCACCGCTTCTTGACCATCATCCTCCATGCTAAAGTCACTAACATCACTGTCGGGAATGCTGCCTTCTTCATCCCCATCAACTTGTTGCAGTGGATTTCCATTGCTGTCTTCATTGATCACTTCTTTGATCAATGGCAGCATTGAAGATAATTTCAGGCCAGCATCTGCCTCGATGCCAAAGTTGGTAAGCCAATCTTGAGCCCTTGCCGAATCTGGGGGAGGCTGACATCTGACAGGGACATTTCTTCCTGTCTTTGTAACCAAATAATTACCTACTGCCTCATTTGCAAGAATCATCATTTCTTCAACAAGGGTGTGAGCCATCAAGTTTTTAGCCTCCTGCTCTCCCTCATCTGGTTGGTTAAAGAAGCGGCCATCACCTAGTCTCTCTGTTCGAAGAAAAGCGGTTAGATTTTGTAGATCTTTTATCTGGCTTCTCACGACTGGCAATATATCCTGGTCACCTATCTGGTCTGCCAAAAGTACCTCAACCTGTCCATAGCTTAGTCTCTGAACTGAACAGACAACGGATCTAAGAATTTCGGGATCCCCGATGAGTGCACCACTTTTATCGAATGTGAACAAGACGGTCAGAGTCAGTTTGTCCTTGTTAGGAAGCAAACTGCACAGATTGGTGCTGAACTGAGTTGGTAACATGTGACTGGGTTTGGCATGAAAATGTGGATAAAAGGTAACCCCTCTCTTGCTGGCCTCTTTATCCAGATTGGAACCTTTCTTAATAAAGTAGGAAACATCTGCAATGTGTACACCAACCCTTAATCTACCATCGGTCAACTTCTCAACATGAAGTGCATCATCAAGGTCTTGTGACTCGGGCTGGTCGACTGTAAATACATCCTTGTTGCGAAAGTCCCCATCGGCTCTGTTTTTCAATTCTGATTGGGGAATCTTCCAGGTGTCTGAAAATTGTTCTTCAATTTCCTGAGCAAGTGAACGAAGCCAATTATCTTTGACACCGTGCATTAGCTTTAAAATTCTCATTCCATTTCTCGGTGAATCGCATGGTGGCAACACCTCTGTAACAATCCCCATGGGATATGGGGTATTTGGAAACCATTCATAGTATTGCACAACAAAGAGTTGGTTGGATTTGTCTTGATAACTCACAGAAACTATCCTGTCTTTCTCAAATACACCATTCCCTTGGTTCCTAATTTTGTATATTTGAAGCTTTGTTGCAGAGCAGTGACCTCTTTGTTCCCCCTTCTTACGACCCATGGGAAACATCTTTGGCGAGCTTCGATCAACAGGACACATGAGATCATAATTGACTTGGTCAATAGTGCACACAACTTTCTTGAATTTTGGATTGACCGACCTTTCCAGGATGTGTTTAACTTCCCCGTAGAGCTTTGTAGGTTTACTATCATCAGCTTGTGTCAGAGGTAGAGTCTCATAGTCCCCTTCTGTCTCAGAGAGAATGTGCATCACCACCTTGTCTCCATCTAGTGCTCGTTCCCGTCTCCTCTTACTGCTGATGATGATCTCCTCGGTTGAGCTACCGTCGGCTAAAACTGCATAGACCCTTCCCGTTGGCTCAAACCTCACGACACAGATCTTGTACTGTTCCGGATGTTCGACCGTCTTCTGGAGCCAGTCATCTGTTTCATCTTGGTTCAACTTAGTTTCCCTCACTTCTTCGTCCTCATCAGAATCATAGACTTCGTTATCATTGGCACTCTGAAGGTTGGGACGGTTCGCATTACCTCGAACTAGATATATACCCCCGTCTCTCTCTACCATGTGAAAATTAATATCTGTTGAAGAAGGCAGGGCATCTGTCTGATCCAACAAACTGTCATCTCCTGCAGGAGGCTGATCAATAGGCTCCAGATATTTGCCGACATCATCATCATATTTCTCATCAGTTTTCTCTTTATCTTCACTTCCTGAGGTGTGAAAGATAAAACTGTCATTATCATCATCATCATCATCATCATCATCATCATCATCATCATCATCATCATCATCATCATCACCAGGAGACTGCTCGGTAGCTTCCTCTAAAATGTCCCAAAATTTTTTATTTTGCTTCAATGTTCTCTCATCTTTCTGCACTTGTTTTCTCAATTCTTTCAAGATGTCATCGTCAATCTCCAATTCTTCTTCATAGTCACCGAACTCGTCTTCTGCAACCTCCTCTGTGGGTTCATAAAGTGGTGGAAACTCAGCACTAGAGAGTCTCTGCAACGAAATGTTACTTGGGTTGCTGGTGAAGGGACTGCTGGTCCCCACAATCTTTGGTGGTCCCTTCGTCCACGCCGAGGGCATTGCCGGTGGCTTAGGATATGGAGAAGACTCTTTAGCAGGTTCTTGAACCTGTTTTGGTTCTTCCATTCTTCTTTCAATTGGTTGAAAACTTGATGCAAATGGGTTTAACTGTTGCTTAGCTGCCTCAATTTCTTGTTTGATGGATTGCAGAGTCGTTCCAATTGGAAAGAGACTGTAATTTTCCTGACATTCCTTAATATATTTCTCCCAAGTTCCATGACAATCTCCGACAGAGCATAGAGCAATGGGATCTCCAACGACGTAGAGAAGACACTGGCAACGGGTAATGGCTGTAATTAGTTCTCCCTCGTCAGATAGGAATCCATAGTAATACTGCTCATTGTGGGCTTGGCCAGAATTTGATATGGCCGTAATTTGCGCTTTGTTCAATGTGTTTCTAGTCCTAACTGTGCTGATGAAAACAGCTCGGAACTGCTTACCTGAAAATAAGCAACACAAATCAAGCAAAGGCTGATTAAATGGCAAAGTCACTGATAGGTACAATACCAGTGCAGTCAAAGTCATTGTAAGGCACAAAACTTGAACAGAAAATCTGGCGAATTTTATTCAGCTCCAAATGTTTACTGACAGATAACTCAATAAAAATAATGAATATTAATATGAAAAATTGCATAGAACGGTGACATTTTCACTCAGCTTTTAGGGCAATACAGGTACAATACCAGTACGGTGATGTTATTGTACGGAAATACCAGAACATTCATAATCACTATAAGTATCAGTAGAGTAATCTTAATGTAATGGTAGCATAGTTTGCTTTTGCCTTCAGCAAGGAATAAACAAAGCATATTGATTTTTAGATAAACTTTCTTGTCACCCTTATTATAACCTTGTCCTGAACTATGCCCACCCCCAGTTTGATTAAATACTACCTACCTTGAACATTTTGGACACCTTCAACATTGACTTTTCCAAGACCCACTGCTCGAAGTTTATTCCTTATCTGATCAACCTGCAGGATAGGAATGTTCAAAATTAACCATTTTCTCAAAACTTGTATCAATTATATATTTTACATATATATTGTGTAAAAGTAAGTTGGCCTGACGTTTCGGTCCTAGCAGGATCTTCTTCAGAGGCTAAATGACAAGTAACAGTAACAGACGGGACAAAAACACGCAAATACATATATTGTATTAACTTCACATTCTAGAAATTTTGTCATCCTGATGCTTTTCCATAATAGTGTAAATGAAATTCAAAGCTTTTTCTCACTCTTTTATTTTCAAATTTGTCAAATATACATATCTACCAACGAGTGCTCACTGTAGAAAACAATATGAAAGCAAGTATGCCAATTTCTGTTAAACCAACTATACCAACAAATTATAAAATATTAAGATCGAAAAATCTTCTTCATATCATTAATAATATTATGTAAAACTTAATTGTTACAATATATGCATATAGTGTTCTATACTTAATGC
>JAAAKB020255078.1:0-10553 GCA_010014835.2 Apostichopus leukothele | reverse complement strand
CCTCCCTTCCTTAGATCCCTTTTCAGGGACAAGAGGACCTTTGACCCCATCCCCCCTCTCCGAAATGTTTGTCCTTCCCCCCCCCCCACCCCCGTCATGGTGATTGGCGATCTTGATGTCATGCTTGTTTTTTCTTTTTCTTTTTCTGTTTAGCTCAGCTTGTCCTTTTTCTTATATAAAAATAGTATAGTTTGATATATAAGGATTCGCCTCCATAGCCTTGTATATATTGCACACTGAGAAAGCGTGATTCCATTTGCTAGGCTCATAATTATATAGGTTTCCTTCTAAACAGAGGACAGCTGCCAAATTTACATAGTGATCAGTAGGCCATCTTAAATGTAGTTTATGCTAACTGGGATAGCCAAGATACAGGTTGCCATGGAGACGATACATCAACATAGATACGTTAAATCGATCTCTGTTGTACTTCACGGATATCTGACGACTTTAAAGAAGGACATTCTGGTCAGATTTTCTTTTTGTGTTTAGTTTCCTTTTTCCTTTAGCCTACGTCATAATGACGTCATATCCTGTTCTTAACGGTGCCTTGATGGATTCAAATGGCTTTAAATTCCAGCAGGATTTTCATGCGGTATCCTTTGTCCCAAAAGATGAAAGTATAGTGAATAACAACTTACGTGTGGGCGCCGCTAATTGATGTTACAATAAAGACTATGAGATTTCGCAAACCGCCCATGCCCCCCACCCCACCTCATTCATTCCCCCACCACACCCAAAACCAAAATAAGTTTCCCATAAATGAATATGATATTTAAATTGTATTTTAATTTCATGTCCGGGTCATTGACTTCTTGGTCTACATTTGAGACTTCTTTACAACATGTGGCATATCATCAGAAAATGAACACAAGAATTGGACACCTTTTTGCTACCCTGCTTTATTTAAAAACTACATCACTTCATCGGCTCCGTCATATAGGCCTCGGTCTATATAAGTTTGCTGTTTATGTCCATAGTTTCGCAAACCTAAAATCCTGCCTTACACTGACCGCTAGGTGTGTGCACCCGTTGCTTCAATGAAATGTTCTCCCTTTTAGAATATAAAAAAATAAAAACTAGGCATTATAATGAATCTTTACTGTGACTGACTGGATCTGCGAAACTTCATTGCATGGTTATAATCTTACTGGTAAATGTCACTACGTCATTTGACGAAACCGTAAACAGTGAACGCACAGTAATAAGCCGCTGCTAACGGCTGTGTAATCAAGGTTAAATATTAGCTTATGACGTCACTTCATTTCCTTCGTCATTGAGTTAAGATATTCATTTCCTGAACAATTAATGAGAAACCCATAGCGACCAACGGTACTCCCAGGGATAGGCGATGTAATTAGCTGGTTTTGGACTACGACGGAATTTTGTGTGAGAGTTGCAAGCCTTTTATTGATAATAAATTTTCAATGCGAATTTAATTAGATTCATGTGTGTTTTTGTCTAACCTCACAGTAATATACCGTATAACACAGAGGCCATATGCGCAGTTAAATTCAGTGCAGTCAATGAGCCGCGGGCTGCACAGTGTTCAAGATATATATATATATATGTTGAGACTAGTTGAGACTAGTGGAACACTAGTAGTTGTAACTCGGAGTTTCACGCTTTTTAGCGATCGTCAGACTACTAATGGTATGTAACACAATACATACCATTAACTACTGGTGACCTTTTACATATACGACATTGTTATCACTAATTGGCAACTATCTTCAGCTTTAGATTAACTGATTTACTTTGATTTCAAAACGGGTAGACTTTACTCCATGTTATAGTTACTATGAAAAGTCACCACAACAAAGAGTCTGTGGGGAAAAAAACAGCAAACAGTTTCATCTCCCAACTGAGCCCATCGCCTTACTTATATTGGTCTTGACAGTGGACAGATTCGCGAATTTATAGAATATCATCATAACCAGAAACTGGCAAACTGTATTTCAAGATCCCATTAGAGATCATGATAATTACCCGGCCATTTCCCCGCCTTCCACACCCTAACAAAGCCAAAAAAAAAACTAAAAATTGCCGTAGAAGATGCATCACGAGTGATACTTAAAACATCTACGACTGTGTATGCGTGTTAAATCAACAATCTGTGTTATGTTACTTGGCTGTTGAAATAATCTGTTTTTATTTATATTCGTTCATATTTGCGGAGAAGACAGCATATGCCTCCTCTTGCCGTCAAATTGACAGCGATTGGGGCCCGTAAGATGAGCGAATCACGTCAAACAATCCAATTAAATTTAGCCTCAAACAGTCTTTTTGCTCAAGTTTCTAACGATCACATGTTCGTGACCGCGCTGTTGTCATGTCACATCCGATCTGTAGAATGCATAAATATATGCAATCTGAATATTGATTAGCCCATTCACAAATAGCAAACCACAAAAGCCAGCCAGCAGGTTAGGTGTGAGGAGATATTTCACCTGGATAGTGGCAAGGAGCTGGAAACATCCAGAGCGTCACAGTAGCTCGTAAAGCGGACACATTTACAATAAATATTGCTTAACAACGTGAAAACGGCATCTACTGCTGACATATATGGAACCCCTTCACACTACTATATACGGTACATAAACGATACAACACGATAAGACACGATATAATAAACCTATGGTCGACATCGTAATAATTTGCCGGGAATGTTCCTTGCCTTTCTTTCAAGTTTCAATCAAAAATCATGATGTAGAGCATATAAGCCTACACTTTGTAAACGACAACACAAGGCAATGGTACAATTGCATGGTGTTTGAAATCCCTTGGATGTTTTGACTACCACTCTCTGACAGTCTATAGGAACTGAGAAATTTTAATATCAATTCTGGACGTAATGTTTTATGGTACGTGAAAGATTATAGTCGCCCCCCCCCCCTCTCCCAACCGTTTTTGTAGTTGAATTCACTTTTTTTTCCCGGAAACGTCGCCTAAGATAAAGCATGGGTTTACAGAAAATCCAAACAACTTGATCCACTTGCAAGCCCTGCAGTCCGTTACATCTAAAATAAGACTGTAAAACACGTGATCATGGCGGTGTTACCGTCAGGTGAAGTACCCAGATTCCCTTAGAATTAAATAGCAGGGAGCTGATGTTAGAGTAGCAGCTCCCTGGAAATAGAATATATACTATACACATACCATGGTCTTACGGATGTGACCACCGACCGGGTAAGAGGGTGGTTCGCGCCGCTGCAAAACAAAAATCTAAGCAAAATGTGATGAAAAGCGATCCAAGCTCATACGCCCATATACAGTACCCATCAAGATATATGTTATGCGCGTGCAAGTATACATTCAGATATGAGAACTGTTGAATATATTGAAGGGTTAGCAGAACAGGGCGGCGTGCGCGCAACTCCTTTATTTTGGAGTGAAGGAGCCGTGGGTTGAGGCTTTGTCCTCTGTGAAAGTTATCAAAGGCTTTTACAGCGGGATTGGCACTGAAATACGTTTGAATGGTTATAGCTGGTTAATATTAGTCTATGAAGAGTTTGTTTTTGCTATTGTTTGTTTCTTCAATGCAACTTTTTATACTTTGCGAAATGTAAGTTCTTAGAAAAAGGGGTTGAAGTATCCAATATATGTTTCGCAAACTTTGTAATCCGTTCGTCTCTGTTTCTTTTTCTAAGGACTTACTTTTGTAACATTTTCCAGATATTACGGATGGTTTGTATAATTCCGACTTGACATAAACAACTGCTATTTTTACGGGATATATATGCGTAAAAATGACAGATTAAGCTTACAGAATAATGTCAGTTTCTCGAATCCATGTAAACACTGATAATCATAAAGTGATGTGAAACTTCACCATAAAATCATCACCATGGCAACAAACGACAAATACATAAGCCATTTATTGAGTACACACACATACGTCAACGTAGCTAGAAAATGGAGAGTAGCAAGTCAAGAAAATCTGAATGAAGCCCACTAGTATACTAACGAGAGCACATATTGTCAAATGTCATCTGAGAATAAATGTCCCCATAATTACCAGAAATATGACCGACTCGGGCATTTCTACCATTGCCAAACTATGAATTATATCCTACCCAAACTGACGTCACACCTTAATAATATCTAGAGATTAATCAAATCGTTGGGCGTATAAATGTCTTGTTGATGCCCCGACCGTCTCGGCCGACCCATCATGATCTGTAAGGGTCTGCGACAATGTAGGTATATCACCCTAAACTTTATCGGCCTAGTCGAATTGAGGAAATTTTCTCATATTTCGGCACAACTTTGGTAGTTTTGGATCACCAAAAAGTTTAAACATGATTTTGACATTTAATGTTCATGCTCTGGGCAAAATACATTTGAGATGGGGGTAGGAATTGTTGGCGGGGGGTGGTGGGGGTAATAGTAGTCTGAACCAGCTGAAAAACAGTCATTGTGCAAATTCCGAATTTTCAACTTGATGCAGATTACTAGTTGTCTAGCCTTTGATTAAAGACACGAACGTGTTGAAAATATTATTAGATCCTCCATTAAGCTTCAGGTATTTCGCTAACATTGATCTGGCTTGTTATATAAAGTCTGCTAATATTGTTCTACCTGCCAAAGAGGTTGCACAAAGATGGACATCATATTCTAGACACTGCGAAATTTTCACAGATAACGAAACACAGAAGGCTATGACGTCTTGTTAATTAGACGCGCCAGATACATTATCTAGTACGTATCGACTACATACGTGACCATATCGTACCGGCTGTACTGTGTACGTTGGTACGTGTGTGAATTTTACACGTAAATACATCGTACCACTATTGAGTGCACAAGCAGAGTGCCTAGCCGCTTGAATGAACATAAACCTCCAAAGAAAGTCAGTAAAATGAGGACTATAATAAGGATTAAAAGCTGCTCGAATTGATGATGTAAGTATCTAATTGTTATTGCATGGATTGAAACTCTTTAAAAGTGGTTACTGTTTGCTAGAAACTTATATTTAGCTTTTAACACTGCGGGGTTGTTTATTTACGATCAGTCGCCTAAGCCCTAACTGAAACCGATAAATAACTGTTAGGCCTAATGTTAACCAGTAATAGGCTATGCACTACTGCAAGTAACAATAAGCCTAAGAAAGACTTTGTAGTACAAGTTGAAGCAGCTAATGATACTGATATGCTAAGCAAATAATAATTTATAAATAAAAACTCTGTAGTATAAATAATCAGGAATGTATGCTGTCTCTTCTAGCCTCCAACCAAGATTTATTCATATTCATCTGCTAACACTGCAGTTTAGGCCTAACTGAGGCCTAACACTGACGTAGTAACAGTACTGTCTGTACTCTGTAACTAACACTAACAATTTATAATGGCAAATATATTTCAAATTAAAGACGAAAATACTTGAAAGGTATGAAAATGACTGGTAATTTGCATCTTGGTAAGCAGTGTATATATGTGTTATGTGATAATTTGTGACTATGTGTAGCCTTTGCATACTGTAGGAGTTGTTTATAGTTGGGCCAAGTTAATTTTCAATATTTTTCATGCTTTTATTTTCATTCCTGTAATGTAACAAACTTAACTTTTGCAAATGAATGTTACAAACATATGCTTAGATTCATTTGTCGCTGGAAGAAAGCTCCTCACCCCGACTTGGGAAGCTGTATCTACTTAATGTTAGAACAGTGCAAAGTTAGAACGATACTTTGAATCAAGTCCAATATTTCCTCAGTTGGATTTGTCTATTTATTTGAACTATTATTGAGGTATGTGAAGTGTTGTTCTCAATATAATATATGAGAATGACAATACATCTTACGGATTAAACTGTACTGAAATTGTGTCAAGATCTCTTACAAACACTAACCATTAATTAAATTAAGTAAGGGCTGTGACAAAATTGTTCTCAATAATAATTTCACACTGACAAAACAATTTTGCTGCTTTATCAAAAAAACCATAAGTAAATTAAAGAATCCAACCAGGGAAAATGGAACTTCAGCTCGACACAGTCCTTTTATGTAGGAATTTGATTCAGTATTTTAGATTTGTCCACTCCTGATAATTTAACATTTGATGATGTGATATCAGTATTACTGATGATAGGAATGTTATCTTGATGAATAGTTTCAAACTTTTGATAGCTTTCAAAAGAATGGGAACGTTTAAAGAATAGCTCTCATTTTCAACAGGTGAATAAACGTAGTTAAGGTCGTTCTGTTCAGCAAGCAGTGTGTTCACTGTCCATTGTGTTCAGAATGCACAGACAATTCAAATTTCTTATACAACTGAAGTCATAAGCTGGTGTCATGTTAATGAAATGGAGGTACAGTACACAATGTTACCCGGGGATATACTGCCATTAGGATGCTGATAAACTCCCGGGGGGGGGGGGGGGGGGAGGGGGACTTCAGCTTTAAATTTAACACTGACTGAGAGTGGTGGATTATGTGGTCTAACCACTGACATTGTTGTACTTAATCAACTTTGAGCTACTAATCTCAGGGCTGCTTTACAGTGAACATAGTGCAATGTTCACAAGTTGAAGTGTAAGAATTAAATGTCATTTAGTTTAAGTTGTTACAATAGAAGTGTATTCTTAATTGACAGTTGACCAGACAGGGTAGATTGATCTATGTTATTGTACATGAGTATCGACATCATACATGTAGCTGAATTGTGAGGTTATCCTTGTGGTTAATTTCAGCTAATTAGGAGGAAGGAACTATTTGAGTATGAATACCAAACTGACAGTGGTTGAATCGATAAAACTTTGTGTCGCTTTTTCGGTGGTTTATGAATTTTTGTTTCTCATGAAATGTTGAAAATACAATGGTTCTGTAAGCACAAGCTGCTGTTGATCTTTGCAGTTGTGTAGCAATTTCAGGGAATATGTAGTTTATCCTAAACCACATTACAGAAAGCTGTGCAAAATGGACAAATTAGCTGTAAAAGTTCCAAAATGAATCGCAAATTTTGTACACAGGAACCACATAGTATTTTATATGTGGCAAAGTTCAGAGCTTTCAAGACTGCTATGGCAAAATTTGAACACGGAAATTATTCCTCGAATTTGCACATGATGCTATTGATGTGAAACTAATATAAATGATGGGTAGCTATGTCTGACTGGCTGTATAATCATTGCTTTGTTTTGCTTATCACAAAACTTCTTAAATGAACAGTATTTTAAAGTACTTACCCATTTGTGTGTGTGATTTATATAATAAAGTTCCATTCCCTGACCATCGAAATACTGTACTTTGTAATACAGAAGAAACTCCCGTCCGATTCATTGTGGCCTTGAATATTTTTCGCAAAATATTATAAACCACAGCAAAATAGCATAATTTGTTAAGTTTTGTCATGGTGTTGACATAACTCAACCACTCAGGAGAATACTTTTCTTCCCTTTGTAGACCTTGAAAGTTGATACAGTTCTGTGAAATGTGGCAACATTGATTTTTACATTGAAAGCTCTCTTGCATTGATGTGCACAGTTAGTATTTCTAATATTATTACTATTTATAAAGTACTTTTACAATGTACTTTACAACTTATCAATGCTTTAGCCAACTGTTGATGTACACAGATAACAGCAATTTATACTTTACTGTTCAAATGTTGCATAACAACTTGGAAGGGTTATGAATATTGTCTCTTATAAAGATAGTTTCTTCTGTGTATGTACTCTGTGTATGTATTCAGCTTTTCCTCCAGTACAGAAACCTTTAATGCTAAGATTCATCATTGCATCTGTTATGTTGGAGCCTGTGCAAAGAAATAGGATGTTTAATCAGGTGACTAGTCTTTCCTTAAAGGTTGGATTATAGTATGAATAGCATGAACAGTTTCAACAAAAAATACCAATCTAAAGCTTCTGTAGCTGTAAGTGTATGCCTTTGGAATGTGTGATAATCCTGGTAATAATGTTATCTGGTTAGGTATCGCATAGAAGCAATCATTGCACACTATATGATATTAGTAAGGATGTATACAGACGTTTTATATACACAGAATCAAATTTGTAATATATATGTGACACGTATTCAGAGCTTTCAACACTGCTACGCAAAATTTGAACGCAAAATTATTCCCTATAATCTGCCATCTGATAGTGTTATAGTAAACTTGACCGATGAAGGAAACCTTCCGGTAATGTACCTGAAAACAGTGACCGTTTAACTAAGGGGCATGATGGGATATATATTATAAGCAGCCGCAAACTATACAACAACCATAATTATATATATTTATAGGATATCTGAAATATTACTGAATAACAATCTGAGATATATCTCAATAGCTATGAAAATATCATGCTACTGGGTTTCCATGGTTCACGCATAATTATGAAATCCAGTACGTCTTCGATCGCAACGTGATCGCTGGTATTCAGGTTGACCTAATTACGAGGTCTGATTCTGAGGCAAAGGGATACCATATCATTTAGAAGTATGTAAGTTGTTTAATAGTTTATAAGAAATTACCATGGTTGGTTATAGATGGCTGATTGCAAAGTTTCATATATATTCGTACATTGTATAGTTTTGTTGCCCTTCTTTGAATAATACGAGTGGACTGCCCGGTATTTAATGTACAGCAGCATGGTAGCACTGCCTGCTTACACCTTGAGTGTGTCATGTTTCAATGTACAGTACATGTGGGCCGCACAGTATTATATACAGTGGCCGTGAGACTCCATACTAATGTGTGTAGTATAGACGACCATCTTCTTCATTTAAACAGGGCAAAGTTTGAAGGATTTCTTGGGGTTGTCCGAGGTACAACCAAGGCCTTACAGTACATTTTGGTGGTCGGAACACCAAATTTGATCTGTTTGTTTGGGGGGTGGGGATGGGGGAAACTTATTACACCCACCATCATTCAGTATCATTTGAAATGTAGGTCACTTTGTGACTTACAGACTACAGTAGAATAGTGTATCTACTACTTAAATAATTAAATATTTATCAGGTGTATAACTAATGAAACTTTTGTTCGTTATCAGATCTGACAATTTTACCTTTTGGGTTTTATTTTATTCTGTACCATATGCAGGCATGAAATTAACGTACATGTACAGTTTGTTCACTCAATTCAATGTGTGTTGATGTGTGTTGTTCTAGCTTGCAAACACAGTATCTCATGCATATTGAGCATATTGGAAACAATATCTAGTTAAATTAAAACTACCAAAACAAGAAGAAAATAATCATACTTGGAGCTATTTGCTTCAGAAAAGTTTCCTCCTCCACGACCATTCCTTTTTCGCTCCTTTGTTGTTCCTTTGTCCTCATAAGGTTTCAACAATTGCCTGAGCCAGTCTTCAATGCTTAGTAATTTAACATTCAAAAACTAATTTCTGGGAGATACAGTATTGAAATATAATTCAGTACAATACAGCACAATACACAGAACAGTACAATATAGTACAATACAGTACAGTAGGCCTACAGTACAGTACCATGCAGTACAGCATAGGACAATACAGCACATTACAGTACAGTAGTATTAATGAACAATACAGCACAGCACAGTATAGTACAATACAGTACAGTATTATATATAGAACAGTACAATACAGCACAGTAGAATACAATACAGTATAGTACAGTATTAAAGTACAGTATTAAAGTACAGCACATTACAGTACAGTAGTATTAATGTACAATACAGCACAGCACAGTATAGTATAATACAGTACAGTATGTACAGAACAGAACAATACAATACAGTAGAATACAATACAGTATAGTACAGTATTAAAGTACAGTATTAAAGTACAGCACAGTACAGTACAGTAAGGCATACAGAACATTATAATATCGTACAGTAGGCCTACAGTACAGAACAGTACAGTACAGTATAGTAGGCGTACAGTACAGTACAGTACAGTATGTAATTGTATTAAAGTATAAATACAGCACAGTATAGTACAGTACAGTACATACAGAACAGTACAATACAGCACAGTACAATACAATACAGTACAATACAGCAGGCCTACAGTACAGTACCATACAATACAGCATAGGACAATACAGCACAGTACAGTACAGTAGTATTAATGTACAATACAGCACAGCACAGTATAGTACAATACAATACAGTACAGTATGTACAGAACAGAACAATACAATACAGTATATACAGGATTAAAGTACAGTATTAAAGTACAATACAGTACAGTACAGTATAGCATATAGAACATTACGATATAGTACAGTAGGCCTACAGTACAGAACAATACAGTATAGTACAGTACAGTGCAGGAAAATACAGCATAGTACAATACAGTAAAGTTGTATTAAAGTATAATATACTATAGCACAGTACAGTGTAAACAGTGCAGCACAGCACAGTACATGTTAACAACTTTATAAAAGGAATACTTGATAATGTCCTCAACAAAAAGGTCAGAGGGTTACCACCTCAGTGTACTTGTATTTAACTAATTTATTCCAAATTTTGCATTCCAAATCTCACTGTTGGCTGAGGGTGTGGGGGGGGGGGGGGGCGGGTCCTTCACCCACTCAGTAAAGTCTTCTTGTTGCTTTCATAGTTTTAACA
>JAAAKB020255067.1:0-10554 GCA_010014835.2 Apostichopus leukothele | reverse complement strand
GGCGAAGTGGCCGGGCTGGTTGGGCGAAATGACCAGGCTGGTTGGGCGAAATGGCCAGGCTGGTTGGGCGAAATGGTAAGGTTGGGCGAAATGGCAGTTGGGCGAAATGCTTGTTGGGCGAAGTGACCAGCTTCCGAGTAAAATAACAACATAAAGATAGATGTAATCACAAGAAAACAGGATGTAACATGTCAGTATAAAAGAAAAAGACATTTAAAGCATAGTATTTGCTGTGATATTATTATATGCAATACAAGTCATGCCATTGGTTTAAGCACTGTTACACTGAAGACCACATCCAGTTTGCATCAGGGAAGTATTTCAAGAGAGATTCCATACTTAAAGCCAAACAAGGATTAAGAATGATTGAATTACTATGAACTCATTTTTCTTTAATTATAGAGACAGGAATTCAAAGCAAATTTAACCAAGTTATTGAAGTTGACCAGCCAGATGTGCCACAACTACAATCGCTACTTTATTTCTGCCGAGACGAAATTGTTAATAGCTAGGTATATTGCCACATCAGCCAGTGAAGAGGATGACAAAGGATTAGATATTGATGGAGAAATGAACCTTGATCTTTCACCCATGCAACCAGCTCAAGAGGCAATGAGACTTTTCACAGGAGTAAGCAAGGGTGTCATCGGAAAAGATCATGATGGAACAACTGAACTCTGTAAGTTGGTGCTAACTATGAAGAAGAACAAAACACCTTCATATGATGACTTGGATTGTTATCTTATTTATGTATATTAACACTTTGCTCGATATTTTATATTTATACCATTTTTTGGGGGCTTATGAAAAATCTTGTTGAAGATATTTAAATATCTCATTACTTGTTTGCAATGCAATTAATTAGATTTAATTTGTAACTATGCACGTGAAGGTAACATTAAATCACTTGTTATTTACCAGACTCTTCCTGTGCCTCCCTGTGTTTTTATTGTAGTGTTCACATGAAACAAACCCTATGTCTTCTACACTCCTATCAATAACTGCATTCTGAGCATTCTTCCTTGGTTTTATCTAAATTACTTGCTGTAACATTCAACAAAGCTTAACTTTGTCCAAACATATATCAAAAGTTTCATTGACAAAACAGCCAATGCCACCCTGTTTGCATCTGTTTTAATACAGTAAATTGGAATTGTCTAAGTGTATGACTGACTTGGGAACCTGTTGGTCCTTACTAACTTTGATAGGTTTTGCTGAGAATCAAATGATGTTTTAGGTATCTATTGGTGTTTATATGATACCTTGTTTCTGTATTTGCAGATGGCAGCAAAGATACAAGTTACTGGTTGGCTTTACAGAAGGTTCTTGAGAGTTTGCTGCTAGTTAGTGAGCTGTATACATTGCAAGGATGTGTCAGAGAAGCAAAGTATTATTGCCAGGAAGGTATAAATCTTTCTCAGATGTATAACTTACCCAGATGGTTAGTACTCATCTCAACTTTCTGTATTTCACTTAGCTTTAAGACAGCAGGACTAACTTAAAACTGTAAATCAGTTTGTCATAAATTGCAAGGATCAGGGAGAATATAAAATAGTGACTTTGTTCAGTGATTGTGATCATACTTGAAGATATAAATTTTAAACAACATTAGTTTAAATTTAGTGACTCTAATCTATCCTACTTTCACAACCCACCTGGTTTATGTCACTTTGCTTGTGGTAAAGTATTCATTTACTCTCAAGGATGAAGAAATACTTTTCTAATAAGTATTATATGCTAAACTAATTAATTTTTCTTTTCTTGTGCAGGATTGCAACTTTCAATCTCAGCCTTTGTGACAGTTTTAATCTGCAATATTTAGAGAATTCTACTCTTGCAGCAATCAAAACCATTCATTGTTTATTACAAGATAATGAAATCAATGCGGCAAAGAAGAATCATGTTGGTGACCCTGCTGCTCAGAAATCACTTTCAATGGAGGACAGTATGGATGAGAGTTTTGTCTTGCACACAAGGATGTCTTCGTTAGATTTGAGTCATGAATCCAACTTAAGATCGGAAAGTCTCTTGGACATCCCCCTGGACTCTCCTGGATTTGTGTCTCATGCAGAGGACTGTGTCTGTAATTCCTGCATGGACTTAGAACTTCACAATTACTGGATCCATTTGTTCTCAGTGGCTGCTGAGCTGGTTGGTGTAGAGCACAAACAGTTTGATGTTTATCTGTCTGCAGGTGAGGTTGTATGGAATTGGTGTCTTAAACAGTGGACTACACACATCACAAACTCAATTAAACCTCTCAACAAACTGTTACATACCTCTACCAACATAACTAAAATGTCAAATTTGTCTGTAAATGCAATTAATGGGAGGTTTGCAAAGATTTCCAAGTTACGAGTGATCTACCATCTTCACACACAGCATTTCCCAGATGTACCAAATAGTATACAAGATGGTCTGAATAACTTAAAGTTCTGTCAGTTACATGTTGATGCATTATCTCTAAAGTCTGAGTTTATGTATCTGAAAGCACTTTGGAATATTTACATGCTTCAGAGTGGAGCCATCACCTCTTCATTAGATCAGCTGATCTCATCTTGCTGGTCAGACACTAAAGGCACTGTAGAGAGTATGCCAGGTGACATCACACATCAACTGGGACAGCTTTCCATTGATGGATCTGAGATAACAAAAGAAACAACTCCTACACATTGGAGGGATTCCTTATCTGGAGCTTACTCTAGGCCGGAACTGTCTCGAAAGGAAGCAGTCACCAAAGGAAAGCACTCAGATGACGTGAGTCTCGATTCTTTAGGGTTATTTTCTGATATTGTGGATGATAATGAAGAGAAACTAGTTAAAGCTGGGAGAACTAAGAATGAGAAACTAACCACAGCTAAGAAGAGGAAAGCAGTGGAG
Source organism: Apostichopus leukothele (assembly GCA_010014835.2). Classification (NCBI taxonomy): domain Eukaryota; kingdom Metazoa; phylum Echinodermata; class Holothuroidea; order Aspidochirotida; family Stichopodidae; genus Apostichopus; species Apostichopus leukothele. Next base: position 7,674 of record JAAAKB020255067.1, on the reverse strand, counting down.
AATAAATCCAAGAAGGGAAGTCTCCTCAACTCAAGCATGAGTGAGCTGGCTACAGATGTGATTGCTGAATCTGTACAATTGACAGATGTGTTTGATTTTGATGAAGTAAGCAAGGAGGAGATGAAACCAAAGAGAGGCAGAGGAAGAGGAAAGAAGCAAACATCTGCTCCCACTGTCAACAAAACCTCTGGATCAAAGAAAGTAAAGAACACAGCTGTGGAAACTACAACAGAAGTAAATCCGGCTCTCACAAAGTCTAGAGGGAGAGGAAAGAAGCAAACATCTGCTCCCACTGTCAACAAATCCTCTGGATCAAAGAAAGTAAAGAACACAGCTGTGGAAACTACAACAGAAGTAAATCTTACAAAGTCTAGAGTGGCTAAACAGAGTGAAGTGAACGGAAGGAAACCAATTACAACAGAAGTAAAACCAGCTCTCACAAAGTCTAGAGTGGTAAAACAGAGTGAAGTTAAACAGAGTGAAGAAGTGAAAGGAAGGAAACCCACCAGGAGAAGAGGTAGACCCGCTGCAACAGAAGTAGTCAGAAACACATCAGATGAAGTTGATGAACAGTTTAACACATCAGATGAGTCATTCCGTTTCATCTTTGATGACCATGATGATGATGAGGTAGATAATGAATCCACCTCATCTAATTCTTATAAGTTGGAACCAATAGTCCGTCTGTATTGTGAGGATCAGGAAACAACAGCGACATTAAATTTGTTGAGGCAAGTACCTGCAGAATGTGAAGAGATTGAACTTCCAAGAGCCTTGTCATCGGAAGAAGAGGAGGAATTAATTACCAGGAAGAGAGGACGGAAAACAGCAGCAAAGAGATTAGGAGCAAAGAAGATTGGGAATGGACATTGTCGTCAGCAAAATACAGAAACCTCGAACTGGACAGCTGGAGATGTTATAGGTAAAATTAAATACTTGCAGGTTCAACTACTTTCCTTTTCTTATGCAACATTTGAGTGATGACATATTGCAGATATGTTGTGTCGTAGATAATCAAGAAGGAAACATTTGTGAATGACCTAATGTTGCTTTCTATTTATTCTGAATTTTATGATAGTTAGATTTTCAACTTGTAAAATGTGTTTAATGTCTGAATATACTTTAAGGAAAACTGTATAATAAAGTCACTTTTGCAGTCCAAACCTAATTATAGAAGAATCCATGATTTCATTAACTTTAGTATTTCTTCCAAATCGAGCAGTAGTTGGAAAAACATCCTGAGAGTGATGAAGGCAGAGATAAGTTGTTAATGTGTGTTTATGAAAAGGAACAAACTTTCTCAAGGATTAAACTTCATTTGTATCAGTATCTTACCCTTACAGGGGGTTGCCAACATGTTTGTGCTCCCTATCAACACATAAACCACTGCAAATTTCAATATCAATGTTAAGATGCTATTTACTAATAATTAACTTTAATAATTAATGATAAAAGGACTTCATCATACAGTTTGTAACCAATGGGTCTTTGTGAAGACAATAGCTTGAACATTAGATTACAATGGTACGAAGCTAATTTAATAATATCTCTCACACTGCTTGGAAGCTGGCAAGCTTGCTTGAGGTGTTTCAGAAATGCTCTGTGTTTTTTACTCTTTACATTTGTCTCGCATGCAGAGCAGAAACAAGCACAGGAATTGCTGCATGGCAGTTAGTTTGCAGTATGATTATCCTTTGGGCTCATTTGGTGGATTGAATTACTCCCACAGGTAGAAATACAAAGTGATAAAACTACAAGACAAGTTGATTATAAATTGCAATTCCTTTACTGTTTGTACAATATAGAAGGTACAACTGTTAAAGTTACAGATATGATTGTCTTGAAGAGAAGCACACATAATGGATACAACTGTCATGGTAACATCAACTCTGGTTAATAAATGTAGATCTTGAGGAAATGAAAACTTTAACATAATATTTCCACCGTGTACTACTGCACAGGGTTAAAAACCTGTATCATGGTCTTGGCTCAATAACAATCAACTATCATATTGATATTATGGGAATTACTGTTGCAAACTTGATTGATATGATATTTTTTGGTCAGTAGCATACATATTAATACAAAATAAATACAATTTTATTGTATCATCATTTTTTTTCAAGAAAATTTTTTGGTTCATTGTGTGTCATTCAATTTACTAGTGTAGTTACTGAATTGCAGGCTCATATGTTTTAAGGTGAAATCTGGATTATATAAAGGTTTCAACTATTGTACTCCTGTTTTCATTTGCAGTGACTTTGTGATATAAGAGAATTGACCTTTGCAGCTTGTATCTTTATGTAACTAAGGCTGTTAGAAGCCAGTGCTAACAAATAGGTATAAGATCTGAAGCTTGTTATCTGTATGCTACCAAATAATCACAGACAAGCTTCCTAAATGCTCTGTGATTGTTGAAAGTGACCTACAACTCCATTGCTTGAAAATATCTCTACTTTGAATCATGGTCATTTTGTTATGAGCAATATTTGAGCTAATTCTGAGCTGCTTGATGCTCTGTACAAACTGGTTCTTGCTTAGTTTTGCCTCATGGCTCATTGAAATGTTCAGATCTTGATTCTTGAAATAATCAGGCCTCAAAATCTCAGGATTCTTTCCTTCCTTTAGAAAACTGTGTCTAAATGGTCAAATTTCTTTAAGTGTGAATCTTGTACGAATGGTTTTAAATTTTGGATGAGGTAAAAGTGTAAAATATGTGAGCTTTACCACATAGGATAAGATAAGAATAATCATTGAAGGGGTGGTGTACTGTATAAAACTTTGATAGCCATGTTTAATGGTTAGGCTATGTCTTGTTGTGGAGCAATGTGTTAACTGCCTCTTTTACACAGACAAGTTTCACATTTATTTGCAGTATCTTAATTTTGATAAATACAGACCTTAAATGGTAGAACTGGTAAACATGTGTGTAGCCTCACCATAGGGGAATAAGAACAGAGGAAAAAGATAGGCTTTTCAACTAAAGATTGCTGACAGGGCTGCTGCATTAATAAGTAAGTAAATTGTGTAACACAGATAGGGGATGTCCATGTAACTTTCCAATACTGTCCATATATGGATACAATTCTTTGAACTTATCACATATTCATACTGTCAAACATCATGCAACAACTGGTTTATTCATTCCAGGTATTGAAACTGCTGTCAAGTGCTTAGAAGAAGCCTTGGTTCTACTTAGGAAAACAGCTCCAAATCCAATGTATCGTAAAATATGTCAGCTCTTGGCACTTTGCTTGGGTGAAAAACAACCACAAAGGACAGCAGAGTATCTCAGCCAATCAATGTCAGTCACACTACGACATCAGAAGCTAACTAGCTTGGCAAAGAAATTAAGGTAAGGTGTAGTTCATTGATTTATCTTCATGGCTAATTCTAGACAAAGTAATGTTTCCCTCAATATTTCTGTAGTATCTTCAGTTATATCATTACTTGATTTCTCCATCAAAATTTATTGTCAGGATAGGTTGATTCCTAAATTTTCTCCCTGCATCATTCTTCTATTACAAGCTATTACACTCTAATGGGACAAACTTGAAACCTTGGTGATAGGGTTAGGGTTATGATTAACCCAAACTTGAAACCTTGGTGAATGGGCAAGGGATATGGTTAACCCAAACTTACAACCTTGGTGATTGGGTTAGGGTTATAGTTAACCCAAACTTGTAACCTTGGTGATTGGTTTTAGTATATTGCTTTTCCAAAAAACTGTCAATCACTAACAATTTATTGTGTTAATTAGGTTCATTGGGTGAAGAAAGCTGGAGTTTGTGTAATTTTAATGAAGTATGCATTCATTCATCAGTGTTAAATATAAGTTTGGTCAATATATTACAATACAACAACCTAACTGATTAAGAAGACCTTACAGATTACATACCCAACCTGCAAAGAAAGATCATGTGGCTGAATTCATAAAGTCTTACCTCAGTCCACCTAATATGCAACAGGAATGATGAAATTAGACATCATCTTCAAAGCAATAAAGCATTACATCACATTATTGGGAAACAAATACTTTCTGTTTTTGATTAAATAGTTTATAACATGCTAACTAGTGTTTGCACGGGGTACCTGGATACCCGCCCGATGCGATACTACCCGTTTCCTAATTTATTATCCGAATCCGACGCAGTGTGATTTTTTTTGTTTTTTGTTGCAAACCGATGGTTAGGGAAGATTTTCCCATTGACCTAGTGTGGTGTTAGGCTTCCATGTGGTCGAAGATAACAGCAATAATTAAAATATTCCATGGATACCTTATAACTGCGTCACAATTTCAGCTAATAAACAGATTGTTAGGCTAGATTACCCCATTGACTCAGTGTGGTGTTAGGCAACCATGTGGTCGAAGATAACAGCAATAATGAAAGTATTCAATGGATATCTTATAACTGCGTCACAATTTCAGGGGTATAGGCTATATTTCCCCCATTGACTTAGTGTGGTGTTAGGCTACCATGTGGAAGAAATTGAAAGAATTCTCACAATTATTATTTATTCATTCGTTGATTTCATAGAAGGAAAGGCTGACAAGGAAGTTTACGAGATTTTAATGGATTATAGATGGGATAACTAAAAAGTAACAATCGCAAGTGGCTTTTTACTAATCGTTCATTCCAAATGCGATCAAATTGCGCGAATCGCGCAATCTCGCGGCTAATGCGAACCCTTGGCCTGCATAATAGATAGCAGTAGAAACAACTGTTTAAGAGCTAAATTGGATAATTATATGGTCTGATCCAATAGAGGTGGAGAGCAAGCATGAGTAGCGGCGGCAGTGCGATGTTAGTAGTGATGTTAATTTTATGAAGTTATTAACAAGTTAATGAAAGAAACAAAAGCAAATAGAAATTATTGAGGAAGGTTTTATACCTACATTTTTATATCTTACACCTACATCTTACACCTACATCTTATATATCTTACACCTACATCTTTATATCTTACACCTACATCTTACACCTATCTTACACCTACATATATCTTACACCTACATATATCTTACACCTACATATAAGGTTTTATATCTTACACCTACATATTTGAACATGAAAACATTGTCAGTAGGGAATATAATTCATTTATTAAAGCATCCAATATGTAATTTCTTGAAAATCGTGATACATGAGGGTAAACATAACAGCTCTCGGATACCCGGATACCCGATTTTCGGACCCGTGTAAACACTGCCTTAATTATGTTAAATTAGTTTGATATGGGTGTCTGCATCAACGACCACGGAGTTAGATCCCTCCTACACTTGCATCTGGCTCTTTGATGAAAAAGGTGATGTCCCTTACTATATTAGAAGTTGACCCCCTACCTTTGATATCCTGTGCACATCATAGACACACACGATTGGATAATTTTCTAAGATACAACACAAAACTCAATAGGAAAGCTACAGACACCTTATGACTACATATGATATGTTGTCTTAAGAGGAATTGTATGTACATCTGATGGTAATAATCTAGTCTCGGAGCTACATTTTATCCTTCTACAGTCAAATTCTATCTTCTCCATCCTCCTTAATCCTTCCATGTGCCTAATCATTTCAGAAAGCAATTCTGCTCCTCCCAAAAAAACGGTACTTTCCGCAGAAAAAACGGTTGTTTTCCGCTGACAAATTTGTGTGCGGAAAACACCGTTTTGTTTCAGCGGTAAGTAACATGTGCGGAGAATAACGGTACCCATACCAGTTAGGGGTAGGCTAGCGTACATCATTTGGAATGCTACGCTATCGTACATTTTGCTTTGCCTAGAAAACAATATGTTAAATGATCTGTAGGCCTACAGCTTGATAGGCCTAACCTATTCAAATACAGTACAATTGGGTGGAGGGGGTGGCTACGAATATCGACAATGTTGTCGTAGATCCACTACGCCCTGGCTTTGGCTACATTCTCTGCCATTTAGCGTGTAGCAATTTACAAAATGGGTGTTTCCTAACCTACCTCGACTATGAAAGTTTCAGCAACCACTTACTACTAAGCCTAACACTTAAGCCTAGTCCTAACTTACATTTGCCTAACATAGCGACCAGAACAAATGAATTAGTAGTCGGCAGACTAATATTCTATCAAATTGCTTAGAAACGATGCTTCGTTTTTACATCACAAAACTTATACTTAAATAATAAAAATCTGGTTATTACCATGATAAAATATTTAATACGTCGATCTGTCTTGAATCTATGGGGGGTTAAAATATGTAACGTGCAGTTACTTCCTGCTTTTCCTCACAGCGATTTGTAGAACGTAAAAGAATGGCGCAGAATTCACAATTACACTCACTATATAGGCTATAGGCTTTCATAGGGCTATATATTGGGCGGGTTGAGCATGGCACAGCGAGACGTGACTGATGTGGACGTCAATCATGTAGAAATTAACAAGCCTGATTATTGGACAAAAATTGAGCATTATGACGTAATGACTAATTTTTAACCAATGACAAACGTTGTAATATAAATGCAGAAAGGCGTTCCAATTTAAGTATTGAATATTTAGTAGGTTTCGTTGTACGCCTACCTTATTACAACAAGAGATAACGGACAATTGAAGCAAATTTCATCAAAACTGGACCACAGATTTATAAATAGCGACATGTGAAATAAGCAAGCTAATACGAATGAAGTCCTACATAATTAAATAGTCCAATTCTCATTTACGTATAAATCAGGATATATGTGAAAATTATTCAAGAATCCTTATTAATATTTATATATGCTAATTAGCTAATTCTGCCTCCTTATTTGGGATTGGCTAAACATCCAGAAAAGCCAAAGAACCAATTTCGGGAAAGAATACTTAGTAAGCTACTTAATATCCCTACTACTTAAAATGAATCACAGAAAAGAAATTTAAGTAGGAAAAAAAGAGAAAATACTGATAGAGCCTCCTTTCCATGTCCTTGCTGTGTGGTTGATGAATGCCGTAAGTGTCGATGAGGAAAAGTGGATTGGAAAATGAGGAATAAACGACGAGGGGAAACATGGGATGGTATAACAATGGAAGAGGTGGAAGGCAGTGTGATGGCTTGTGAGGGGCAACATTGAGAAAAATTGACATTGAAGCTTTGGCCGGGACTTACAAATTGTTTCAACCATATACGTCTAGGCCCTTTACAAAGAAAATAAATAAGGTTAGCATAGAATTGTGGTTTCGAGAGGGGTCATGAGGCTTCTAGCGGAATTATAGCAAGTAGCCAGAAGGGGTAAATGGAAATACTCAGTCCATGCACATACAGATTTTTTTTTTATGTAGGCCTATTTGTAAATGCTTGATATCGTAATATATATAATTTACAGGGCTGTTGCCGGTGGGTAAATGGGGATACGTATCTAACCCATCCCCATCCTGAACTGCTTTGTTTCCAATGGCTTACATTCCATAACACACGCACACAAAGTCGTATACATATTCATCAATAAAAGTATATCAAGTTATACTTCTCATCTGAATACACGGAAAAACATATCTCAGACGGAGTTTCAGAATCTCCCATTCAGACACAGGTGTAAGCAGGGGCGGACTGGGTCTTAAAACCGGCCCGGGCATTTTTCACCTAGACCCATGGGCGGGATTACGGGGGGGCAAGAGGGGGCACTTGCCCCCCCACTTTTTCCCAAATCTTAGTTCACTTTTTTGT
>JAAAKB020255057.1:0-10557 GCA_010014835.2 Apostichopus leukothele | reverse complement strand
CTAATAAAACATTGTCCCCCCTGCAGGGCGACAAAATGGTGGGCTGTGGGGGGGGGGGGGGGGGGGGGGGGGGGGGCAGAGTGAGGGGTACTGGGGTAACTGGATGGTTGGGGTGAGCGGGCCGGGCAGTGCATGCAACTCCACGCAGACTTGTACAGGGAGAGGTACATGCGGAAGGGAGTGGATTTCCCACGTGGAATGTTTGTTCCACGCGCTCCCCTTGGATCCCGTGCATACCAGGTGTATAGCTCGCATTGGTTTCACCCAGTCCAAGACATCCCCAACCCCTAGTCTCCGCGAACATCGTTTGTAGCGTCATCAATGGTACCAGCCAGCAGTCATCGCTTGCGAACGGCTAAACTTATCTGCACATGACTGACAAGGCCACACCCAAAATGATGATAGTGAAAGCAGTATGAATCGCCTCCAGTAGGCTATCTCGTGTTCCTAAACGACGTGCGTACATCAATTTAATGTAAACCGAGCGCGTAATCCCTGGTAGCCTGGTAGGGTAAATATAATACTACTGAAATTTAGATAAAACATATCACATTTTGAAACAAAGGGTTTGGCAGATCATTCATGTTTAAGTCAAGAAATATTACACCTGATATAGCTTATTTGGCATCAAGTAACGTAAACACATTGTTATTTATAAGTTATACATTGAGATCAACAAGAACCACGGGTCTGAAAAATACAAAGTTAAATCGGTGGCGCTATGCTAAAACAGAGAGAAAGACAACCCATCGCATTCACTGACATGGAATAGTTACACTGGTGATGGAATCAATGCTTGTGTCAGTACACAATGCGGGCAGGTTGTGGTGGAGTAAGGGGGAGAGGTTGGGTTAAGGGAGGGTCAGGGTAAGTTTTGGGGGAGGGGGTCAGGGAAGTAACACAGACCCTAAATTAAAGTTCATGTTAAGTTTTGATTAAAATACCAAACGTTGGGTAGGGCATGATTATCAGCTTAAGGTAGGAGAGGACATTCCTAAACTAGTCTCGTACACCATTTTGCTCTATCACCACCCACATCCTTTAACCCTTCCAGATTGAAATCTCTGATACAGCTATTTTCACCCGAAAATTCTAGACGGAATGTTATAGGCTAAGACATTTAACAATTTTATTTACTCAATCCTGGTTTGTCTTGACTTAAATCCAGCTGTCTTGACAGGGTACACAATTAACTTTAAATGTCATTGGCAGCTTCCTCAAATATTCTAGAAATGAACAAAATAATATTGTCCACCCATGTTGAAACTTAAAGAAGCATTTTACTGTCACTCTGACAGCATTTTCACCCACTGAGACATTTACTTGTCTAACCTTAAGCACTTCCCTTTTCAATGTCTGGAATAACCTCCAGGTTGTGAACTTCCAGAAAAGTACCTGGGCAACTTTGAATGATCTTTCAAAAACTTCAAAAGAGACAAGAAGAGACAAAAAACGACAAATAATTTCTGTGTTAGATGAATTATATTGACAATTTTGAGAAATGTCAATAAAAAAAAAAAAAAATGAGAATGCATTGTAAACATATGATTGTAGATAAAACATCTTAAAGCAATAAAAACTCAAAATGGAAATAAAAACAAATAAAAAATAGGAAAAATTTGAGAGGAAATGAGAACCCCCCAAGAAAAAAAGAACAAAAGGGAAAAAAGTACATTTCTGCCGGCAAATATTTCTTGAAAAATAATAAATCTACATAAATTGAGAATCTTACAATACATCTACAATACCTATGTTACATTCTTTTGTGTGTTTCTTTCATATGCTGTATATGCTATATAGCATACATATAGCACTATATAGCATACAGCATGGCATATATCATAGCATAAAATATAACAGAGTTGTCACAACTCACTTCATATTTATGGTTGAATCACACTCACTTGTTTTCCTGCCTAGAATCATCAAAAGTTGACTTGGTGTCACTATTTTATCTCTATCGGAAGAAATCTTCACAATCTAGTCCGAGCCACATTTCTTTGATGTAAAGTGACTTGAGATGTGACTCGTTACAACAGTGGTATGTATACATAGCAGTAGTATGCACCCGATGGACACATTACATGATAGAGAGCGTAGCATTGACCCAGGCAAATGATAACATAGCATGATTTCAGTGTATATTAGCAAAATTGGCTAAATGTATGCATATATCCTATAACATACAACTAATGTAATACATATAGTATCTAGTTGAGTGTGTAGCTGAGTAAACAATTAATACATTACACCACAAACTTGATACATACCTTTAAACCAATGATACATACTCCAAATATACCATAAAAACTTGATACACCATAGAGCATTCATTCTGCATTACACATGCAGATGCACTCAATATCACATAGCAGAGACTTGGTACAATGTACAACATAAATCCAGTATGATGGCTGAGGATACTCACATAGCATACACAGAGAGATAGCATAAAAGCAACTCATAGCAGAAAATCATGACAGAAACTACATACATCATGGCATACAATATATAAGAGACCATATAGCACAAATGTAGGAAGATAGCATAAAAGCAGTTCATAGCAGAAAATCAATTTAGTACATTCTTGACATAGGATACAGGCTTGTTATGACAGAAAATATATATATCATAGCATGAACATGAGATCATATAGTGTATATGTAGTAAAATAGCATAAAAGCAATTCATAGCAGAAAATCAATTTAGTACATTATTGATATAGCGTACAGGCTTGTTATGACAGAAACTATATATATGATAGCATACATATTAGAGATCATATAGTGTATACATAAGAAAATAGCAGAAATCAATTCGTAGCAGAAAATCAAAGTAGTATATTATTGATATAGCATACAGGCTTGTTATGACAGAAACTATATATATCATAGCATACATATTAGACATCATATAGTGTATACATAGGAAACAGCAGAAAGTTAATTCATAGCAGAAAATCAATTTAGTACGTTCCTGATGGAGCGTACAGGCTTGTTATGACATAAACTATATATATCATAGCATGCACATATGATCATAAAGTGCATATGTAGGAAATAGCATAAAAGCAATTCATAGTAGAAAATCGATTTAGTACATTATTGATATAGCGTACAGGCTTGTTATGACAGAAACTAATTATATCATAGCATACATATTTGAGATCATATTGTGTATACATAGGAAAATAGCTGGAATCAATTCGTAGCAGAAAATCAATTTAGTACACTCCTGCCTGATATAGCATACAGCCTTGCGGTGACAGAAACTATGTATTGTACAGCATACACCCAAGAGATCATATAGTGTATGAGCAGCAGAAAAACAGCAGAAAAGAGCAAATTCTTAGCAGAAAACCAATTGACCACTCCAGATAGGACATACACATCTGATGACTAAGACAGAAACTACACACGATAGCATCAAATACCTGATAGATTATATATTGTATCTGCTAAAGAACACCAATTTATACTTGATTTAATAATAACATACTATAAACATACTAAGTAATCCTGCTTATACATTCATGTACATTATGGCATGATAGAAGAAAATACATCAGCATAGCATAAAGCAGTCTGATGATATCCAGAGTGTGCACTACAAGCAAACTGCATTCAATAGCACACACCTCGAAACCATAGCATACAACAAATGATGTATCGCATAGCATGAATATATAGCATGAATCTTATAAAAATACCTCTAACCAAGTTTGTATGTGATATCTGCGATCTGTTTCAAATTAAATACACTACAACAGCATATATATATATATATAAATATATATATATGATAATAGTAACATCATAGAATGTTCTATAATAGCTATGATTTCAGACTATGACTGTATCGAGTACCAGTCTACGTACAGCATGATGATGCCAGAATCAATCTACCTAATGAAACAGCAGATTTGTAACCCTCTGTAATAAATGAACTCACTCTGTAACAGCAACAACTCCCAATACTATTAAAACAGATTGAAATCCTTGTTTTCTCTCTAAACAAAACAAGTGGGAACAGAATTTACAGAAAAACAGTAGTTCGTTAAACCTATGATTAAATGATAAAAAATTTCCCCCCGTCCTCATAACGTCATTCCATTAATGCCATCGATTCTTTTGGAGGCCATAATTACAAGAAATCTGCACACATATCAACATTTGTCGGAAAATGGTTTTCAAAGTACCAATAGGTGTTTATTCACAGCGAGTAATTAATTTCTAAACAAGGATGTAACAGAAAACAAGCCAGTGTTGAGGTCATATTTTGAAGTGGCAGTATACTGCTCACAGCTTGCTAGAAGTACAAGTTCCCATTTTGTTTGGGATATAGCCTAGAAAGGAGAGATATTATTTGGGCTTTATGAGGACAAAAGGCCCACCCACCCCTTTCACAAACTAAAATCTTTGTGAGGACAGTATTTCAAACGGCAATTTTTTATTTTCTAGTTATAAAAGGGCAGGTAAGCCAGTAAACACACACACACAAACACACACATACATGGAGCAAGACAGTCCCTGTCCAATCATCAGAATCTTTTAACGTTAACGTTTGCAAAGACGAGACGAGACTAACAGATAAATGTGACGAATTGCAACAAAAATGACCAATTCTTCCCAACCATTTTTTTCCATACAGACCCTGCCTTGCTGAATTAAAATGAATGTGTAATTAATACTGATACTTTTATCTTATTAACAGGTTTTAATCGTAAATACAAAATTATTGAAACAATTGGGAAAAGAAACAAAATGATTGTTAAACACCACCCCAACAACTTTTGGAAACAGAAAAGGGAGAGTGAAAAAAAAACATTGATCACAAACACTGGATGAAGAAACTCTACAATGGGGGATGGGGATTCCTTCTATTATTTCAATCAAAAAGATTTTATTGCACATAAAAAGGCTTATATTACAAAAAACAAAAACGGACTGTGACTTCTACTGCTGCTACTAATAATAATCAAACATAACAGCAGAGAGAGCTCTTTGAAAAAATCACATCCTTCTTCTTTAATTCTATGATTGGTTATTTCTGATAAAAGATTATATTGTTTTCCATAATTTTTGTCAAAGGAAAATTTTACAAGAAACTTAAAAAGAAGTAAGAAAGAGTAAGTTTGTGTTAACTTAATTATTATAACAATTTTTTTTAAACCGATCCCAAAACTTAACCGGGCGGTCAGTGTTAAGAGCTTAATAATTCATAATTCACTCTAGTTATGGTACGGTGAGGATGCAAATGTTGTGAGAAGGCAAGCGTGAACGTGATGTAAATTTTATCCAAAACTAGCAAACATTACACTGCATTATGGGAACCACCAAATGTCTCAAATTTATCATCTGCACTCTCATTTATCACTTAACTTCCATCTTAAATATAAAAAATCAAAAAAAAAGGAAAAAAGAAAATGGTTCTGTAAAAGTATATGGCCTCACTCTGAGGAAGCAAAAACACATTTTGTCAAAATAAACTAAAAAGCTAACTGTTCTAACCCATCAGGATAATGCCACAGATGTGTATTTTGTACGTTAATACTAGCCAGCCCAAACTTTGTTTTCACTGTAATCCTCCCCCCCCCCTCCAACCCAAAAAATCCTTCTTGTTCTGATAAACAAATGTACATATATCAGTATTAATCTTAGCCATACTAAGCCACATAATGATTGGCTAATATTTCACGATTTATCGTCACATTTTACAAAAAAAAACAAAGTTCTTTTTGCCTAGTCACGAATTGACATGAATATGCTATAGTCAATATATTGCATTTAGAAGGACAGGCTATTGATCAAAACCAGCTTTTCCTCTGTTCAATTTGATAACTATTCTGGCATTTTCTCTCATCAGACACAAAACAGCTGCTAATTCCGTCAAACTTCTTCAGAGTGTCATAACTCATAATACCTCGGTCATGATTCCAACTCATCCATTTTATGCAAACAACTCGACTCAAAATGAAAATTAAAGGAGTCTTTTCCCCACACAGAGATGACTCAGTGAATTGATGCAAGGATTATAAAATATGTAGTAAATGAACACACAGTGGAGTGAATGGTTACAATTTTAAGTTTCTTATAAAATACCTCAAAAACCCCTTTCACTGTGATCTACTTTGGATACTTCCTGTCAGTCATAATTTTTTCATAATTTTTTACATCTTGATTTTGTAAATGCAGGACCAGTCTTTATGATATCCTTTGCTTTGTGAAATACTTCTGGAAATCAGATACAAAATATTCATGTTACCCAAGACATCTTTAAAATAATGACGCTTTTAGCATGGTACTGTTAACTACATGATGGACAAGTTTTTTTCCGGTCGAGTAGAATATTTCACGATTTCTGGATAAGATAAAAAAAATAAATAAAAAAAAATAGATGTGGAACAGAACGTTTACTGGTTAAATACCAAACATTCGTTGTTGTATTCTTTTCTTGTATACATTTGTTGTTTTGATTTTCTCAGCTTTCAGAAAACCTTACAACACCATCAGGACCAAAAAACATTCTTCTCCACAAACGTAAAGATTTTTTTTTTTAAATAAAAGCTGTCAAAATTTAATTTTTTTCCATAATTAACTGTTAGAGAATAAATATATATATATTTAGTCAACTCTGTCTAAGTAGTGGTTAGATGGTACGACGTTCAAGTACATACACACTTATCCAGAGAGAAGCATATGCAGGGCTCTGATTATGCTGACAGCTACCATGACAACTTGAAATGTCATTGTACCTCCACTGCCCCATTCCCCTCCACCCCTTCCTTCTCTCTCCCTGTATCTGGGGGGGGGGGGCAGGATGAGTCTAAAAACAACACCTGTTTTGTTGCATTGCTTTGAAACTTAATTTCTTCAGTCTTTGATGACACAAATTTGTGACTGTTTTAAGTTGTGAATAATTTGTACAGTGATTCATCCCCATATTTGCAACCAGACTTTTACAGCACTGCTCAAGCACACTGCCCTCTTTGCCAAAAGTCCTCTTCAGCTTAAGTAGTAGTTTGTACAATATGGCAACGATCAAAGGTAAGAATAGATTTGAAGAATGCTTGATGCACTGGACTAGAAAGAGAGCAAGTCATTTATGAGCACTTCAAGGTACAATGAGGTAGTCCTAGCTGCACCAACATGTTAAACCCAAATACCATCGACCCCCCCTCCCCCCCATAACCTCCTATGCTTATCAGTTGCCATAGCATCGCAACTGTACAAGCCAACCACAAAGAAACCTCTCACGATGTGTATACTAACATTTTCTGGTTATGGAGGTATCGTAGCGCAAAAGTACTAACGAATTCCTCACCATTACCTTAAATGTGTACTATTAAAAATAAAATTAAAAAAATATAAAAAACGGGTTAAATGGGTATTTTCCCCATCTCTATTTAACTGGCTAAAGCTAGTAAACCTTGACTGGCGTTCCACTCTTAGAGATTTATGTTTAAACACCCTCTGGAGTACCCTGCTGTAGGGTCTGCAGCCGCTTGACCACGATGCTGCCACCAGAACTATTCAGCAGTTTGGACTTCTTGGACGGACTGTCGGACCCATCTTCCTGCAGCAGGGCCCGTTTCTTGTGCACTGCCTCCTTGGTCCTCAGCATTCTGTTGATATCGTTGAGGTTCTGCAAGCATCAAAATACAAATGGTACAACCTCAACACCGGTTAACTCTACGACGGTTACTAAACCCCACCCGGTTAACCCTCGTCTTCCATGGGGTGTGGGGTGGGCATTGGGTGGGGTAAACAGATGGCCCTTGGTTTCCCAGACGATGTTTATCTGGCACTGCAAACATTGATGATGGATTCGGTGATTCTTGTACATATAATTTAACACTGCAACTTTATTTTGAGTTTTTCCTCGAAGAAAGAAACGCAATTTGCATCGCAGGTGTTACTTTGTAAAACGCAACTAACCACCCTTTTAGTACACGAGTCACATCCGAAAATCCAACCTCTCTTACACAAAATGAAGTCATTACCACCGAGGGAGAAATTCTACTCAGAATTTATTTCTTTACCCGCAGAGCACAACAACATACCTCGACTTGTCAAGGTTCTTGAACACTGACACTTTTCTCCACCAGATGGAAGAAAAGCTAATGTATCGCCTGGTCCAATGTTACCAGTATTACCCTCTCCCTCCCCTCACTCCCCTACCCCATTTGTTAGAAATATATCCTAGAAAACTATTTTTGTCTATCCTGAAACCTTTACACATTCTTTTACTGCCATTATCAGTATCATGAGCCCTCGAAGGACAGTTTAATTATCTACTTTAGTCATCCATGACGTCTGAGATTGACTTTTGAGGATCTTTAGGTCACTTTAAGCAATCTCAAAAGTATTTTGATAGATATGGAGGACCTTTAGGAGGGTCCCATTTAATTATGTAGTCTAGCACTGCTAAGTGCCCCCAGATATTAGTTTTTAAGGTCTTCTGGTAACCTCTAGGAATATGAAAAATGTGGGAGTGATAATCAATCATAAGCACTCAACGTGGAAAACATTTCTGAGCTTTTTTCCGGCAGAAGGACCGAACCAAAAGGTATTGATCAGAAAAGACAGTGAACTTTCAAGATACAATAAATAAGTTTCACTCCTTATAGAAAATGAAACATTGTTTTTGTGAAGTACCAACCTCGGACAGACTCTTCTTTATCTAACCAAAGCTATCGATCAGAAAAGACAGTGAACTTTGAAGAAATAAGTTTCACTCCTTATAGAAAATAAAACGTTGTTTTTGTGAAGTACCAACCTTGGACGGACTTTTCTGTATCATGTACCTCATGACTGTGGTAGGGCTGTCCACTCCCAGGTGGCTGGGAGCCTTCTTGTGTGGAGATACGTACAGTTCATGTTTCCGGGAGACTTTGCGTGGAGAGGTGTGGTGAGCCCGCATTTTAGGCAGCGGGGACAGAGGTGGCTCGTTTTGGTTGCTGGTCAGGGGGTCCCGTCCCGACTGAAACTTCTTGGCGTAGTCGTTCATGACTTTGACGTACACCTGTCAAGACAAGAAATAAGAGTAGGAATGACATTTGTAAATCTGAAAATAATAGTCCAGAGGTAAACTTTTGACTCTTAGCTGATAGAAGACTGAACCAGACTGTAACCTATGGTGAGATACATGTTCAACTCTTAACAGATCGTTATTCAAGCAAAATCTTTCGCTTTGCTGAATTTTTCAACATACTCGTTGGACGATAGAGTAGATCATAATTCAAACAAAATCTTTTGCTTTGCTTAATTTTCAACATACTCGTTGGACATTAGATTGGGTCGCATGCTAACTTTTAATTGAAAGCGTGAAATTTGCACAAAGTTGATTTTTTATCTGTGTTGAAAGTCACATAATATTCAGACGACTCCTGAGGTCATAAACTGCAAGATTTTAAGACTTTTAAGAGTCTGAACATGAGACCACTGAGCCCATTCTTCCAAATCAACCAAACCCAACAGTGGCTCACATTCATGTAACACTTGCTTTTCAATTTACAACCATAAAAAATATCCCCCCCCCCCAAAAAAAAAGAAGAATTTGATGTGTTTTAGACCTTACAAACAGCTGTGGGTACCACCTGCTACGGAAGTGAAGTAGGTCCACGCAAAAAATGTTATTGTCTTGTTTTGAAAACTTCACAAAAAGCCAGCGACTTTGTCGACAGTTTGATGCAGTAGACTAACAATGGAACTGAATATTCAAAGATATTCAGGGAATACTTTAGCGTTCAAAGTTTGTGTAGTAGTCTTGAAGACTCTGCACTTTGGGTCCTATGTAATACTTTGTGTTTCCTATGTACACAACCTGCCATACATCTTTGCATTCTGCATAGCATTTTGCTATAAGATACTGGATGAGTAATCTTTCCCTGATATTGGATGGAGGGTTTAAATCATACTGCAAACTTCCACATTC
Organism: Apostichopus leukothele; assembly: GCA_010014835.2. Classification (NCBI taxonomy): domain Eukaryota; kingdom Metazoa; phylum Echinodermata; class Holothuroidea; order Aspidochirotida; family Stichopodidae; genus Apostichopus; species Apostichopus leukothele. The sequence continues at coordinate 621 of JAAAKB020255057.1, read as the reverse complement.
CCCTTTTTGACAAGATTTATGTCCCATACGATGTAGCAAAGTGCAAGTATATATATCACCCGTTACGAGGAAAACACTTCTGTTTTCCATCTCTTCAACTTACGGAGTTGTAGAATGCCACTAGATCGCCTCTCTCCTCGTTTTCAAACGATGTGCTCGTACCGGACATCCTGGTTGGTGTGGGCGGCCCACTGCTGGCAGCTTTCAAGTTTGCACTTCGACTTCTTCCTGATTTACGTGCAAGAGATGACAAAAAAGATGGATAAAAACAGGAAGAAAAGTGGAATTTATAGTAGATGATGACCCCTATTTCTTCTGACATAGCATACAGTAGAAGTAGTAGGTTGCTCAGAGGGAGTCTGAAATGTTTGCTCATCTGTTATGATGATCACTAATGTAGTTTGGACCATCCAAAAACAAACCACAGACAGCACTTTCAATGGAGACAAGCACAATTATTTGGAACGAAAATTGGGCTGTGGACAGAGATGAACTAATTAGACCCTGAAAAACAAAGTCAAATTTGGACCCTTCCAGCTGCTGCCAGAACACAGTTTGACCTTAAAAACTGACAAGAACAAGACTTATTTAGCTAAGGAATATATGGATATTTTTTTTGGG
>JAAAKB020255046.1:0-10557 GCA_010014835.2 Apostichopus leukothele | reverse complement strand
TCGCCGCCCCTGTTTATGACTATATGGCATCCTATTAAATCACAGACTAAGGACAAAGCTTTCTATGATAGCTATTCTTCCAACCCTAAAGCTCAGCTATACGAAACGCCAAAAGAGTCACCAACAATAACAGGTCTCTAAATTATTAATAATAATAATACATAACAAACATATATATTATGGCCTTCTGGATAATTTAAGATACGCTGTTATTATGAAATGTTTTAGCGTGCCATAGAGCACTACTAGCATAAAGTATAGAAGCCTTCTTCAAATTTCTGGTATCAGATTGCGAGGTTGGGGTAACATCTACGACGTCGGAATGCGTTTCGGCTGCAGAACTTGGATGGAATGTCACGAATTGTAGAGATGGCATGCAGTACCAGGATCACTCTACCTTAGGTTGGCACGTGACTAGAGGAAGCTCTTTCGGTACTCACTTGAAGACAGCCCAGGTGTGTGCCTGTGATACAACTCTTTGTAACGGACAAACGCGAATCACATCGTTTAGCTGGGGAATACTAATGGGACTAGTGATTCTGACACAGTGGTGGAATATATGTGACGGACTATGATCTAAAAAAATGCCAGAAACAATAAAAGTATACAATCTTACAAATTAGTTTATTAATTACAGTTGTGACAATGCCATTTAGTGTTTCGTAACTTTTATCTGAAGCTTAAATGATTAAATCTGAGATCTGTTTTCTTCTCACAGTATGTTGATGTTGTTGAATTGAACTCTAAAGCCTGACAGTTATCTTTCTTTTCAAAATTACTCAAGTAACTTTATCGGGATTTTATTGATAAAAATAAGTCAATGTAGAGGAGACATACCAATAATCATTTTTAATGTATGCCATCCAGTTAGTAGTGACTAACTAATTCAAAGAGCCACGAGAACAAATTTGTAACCCTTTTTAAGGTAAATATCATAACTTTCACATCAAATTTATCATATAATGATGACAGATTCAGTGAACAATGATAACAGGATAACGATATACAAAACTCGTGTTTTAAAATGCCTAAAGTTTGCATGTTTTCAAGATGGAGCAAATAGTCTACTAAGGAAATTTAATGCTATAATTATTGTCCATGTGATAAACTGTATCCACACGAGAGTAACCCAACCTGGACCCACCTGTCCTATTCAGCAACGAATGATGTCTTTACTACTACTGATGAAGCTGCGCAAACTACCAGCACAATAACAGAAATCGGTCTAGTTGGCCTTGAACTAATTTAGCGATTTTCCACCTAATAGGCAAACTTGCTTTTGTTTTATTTTATTCGTGGAAATGACCTACAGTAATTGTTTTTGCCGAAAGGAGGCTTCTGGATATTGCGGAACTTGGGTTTACGTGCTATAAAAAACTGTGTTCCATGAAGTCATATAGTGTACCGCCTACTCCCATTTGTTCTTTTTTCTTTGTAACTGCACATGTGATCAACGGATCCACACTGTTCTAACCCAGCCTCCACCAACCTCTCCTCCGCAACTTTTAATAGTCATATATCTATCTCAATTACAATAATACGACACGAGAGTTTGCCACAAATGAATGTTTGGAATGCTCATCCTAAAGATAAATGTATCGTATTCTTTTTAATACTTAATATTTCTATTTATTTATTTGTTTGTTTCACAGTTCTTTCAAATCATATGGTTGGTTATATATATTTCGATACTATTTTTTCTCATTTTGGTTGATCAATTAAACGTCATTTGCTTTCAATTCTTTATCCAAAATTGCAACCTCTTCAACTTTAACCAATGTCTGTGCTGGATTCACTGACCATCTAGTGCCCTAATGTTCCACATGCGTGGGCCCACGTCCCTTTGTAAGATTTTGCAGTAAATACACCAAAACAGTATGTATTTACGGAGCACCCTTGATCTTCGTGGCCCCTGACTTTGAGGACAGATAGATCCTTTCCTTCGTCTGCCCCTGTTCAGTTTTGCAGGCATAACCCGAATATAGAAGTGTGTTCTTTTTCATTGGCCCGGAAGAGTCTTCAGATGCCCATTGACCTTATAAGCATTAAGTTTAATTTCCCCCTGTTAGGTTTGGCAGACACAACCTGAAATAGAAAGATGTTATGTCTTGCCTGTAAGTGTTCATGGTGACCGCTTGAGCTCGGAGGCCCGTTGACGTTGGGACCCTAATGAACTTGCATCATCTTCTTAATAATCCGGCAGTCGTCAAATGAGATCCTGTTCGAATTTGAGCTTTGTCAAGAAACATTTGATTTAAGCTTTTAGTTTAATGTTTCTTACATGTGCATTGTGTGTCTGTGTCAAATTTTGTGTAAAAAACCTCCGAAACGGCTGTGTCGATTTTCTTCAAACTTAGTGGGATGGTCCCCCAGGATGAACCCTTGAGTCTCGCAGAACCCCGGAACCAAAGGTCGGAGGCAAATTTAGTTACAATCGAGTTTTTGCTATAACTCCAAGGAGAAACATCTAATTGACGTGAAACCTTCACAAGTATCATGGAAATGTCAAGTAATATCAAAATATGAGGTTGCCATGGGATCCAAGGTCAAAGGTTACGGCTTTATGCAAAAATGTATATTTTTATGGCCATTTTGTGTCAAAAACTCCTCCTAAAAAGGCTAGACCGTTTCTTCAAACTTGGTGGAAAGGTGCCCCAGGGTTAAACCTTGTGTTTCGCAGACTCCCGGAACAAACGATCAAAGGTAAGAGGCTACTACTAGCTACTTTAAGTAATAATTTGCTTCTTAAAATCAAATTCGTATAGACTGATATCAACAGTTGTTCTAGAAAGTATCCAGATGTGTGAGGTTTATTACATCTTTGCGACACTCAATGCATATCTCAGAGCTTGTATTCTATCCCAGAGCTTATATTCTATCCCAAATCGGAGTGTTTTAGAACTTTTGTCACAATCTGCTACTTTTTAATTCTCTAGTGTATTCTTAATTTGATACACTGTGTTTTAGTAATGTACTTACCGTGTCTAGTTGGGAATTTTAGAGGGGTTCATTTTACCTTTTATTTTGCTATCTACATATTTGATTGCTATTTATATTGTAATTAACTTTCCTAAGATTTGTTGAAGTTTCAACAATTTCTTTCTCATTGGAAGTAAGATTTGATGAAAGAAACATTAATTTGGATTGAAAACATTATGTACCTGGAATAAAACGTTACTGTTGTCAGGCTGTAATGTTTTATACCTAATATATTCCCAACAGGATCAAGGTGTACTAACATAGTGTTGCTAGTTAGAAGAGAATTGTTGAGAGTTCCAGAATTCCTTCCTCTTATCTTATCAGAAAGTAGCAACTACAAAATTACCAAGAAATGGTCAGATTGGATAGGGGCTGGAAATCAATATTTGTAACCTTAGCAATCAGATAAAAATCGAGTCTGCAGTGAATTTCAGCAATGTTGGAATGCCAGGAGAAAGCTTTAGTAACTGGATTTAGTTCCCTCCAAATATCAATAAGATTACATTTCAACAATTGTAAGACGACATTCATCCACTGCTCTAAATTTGTGCTAGTCTCCTCTCCTTGTTTGTCAGTAGTGAGATTGAAAACAAAGTTAAGTCTCCGCCCCATACAATAGCCTTGCAATCAAAGGTATGTAAACAGCAGGTGGTACTATTGTATAAAGCAGGGTCATTGTCTGGAGTAGTATCAATGGAAATGTTCAATAGGCTTGTATATTTAAGGAACAAACTTAATAGCCCTGCCCTGTTCTTTCTGTAGAATGGATACAGAAACCATTGAAGACCTATTTTTGAACTGCCATGTAACCTCCAGTTTATATAAGATACCGAGCAACTATTTTTGAGGAGACAATAGTTATGACCAAAATGGATTTTTGTTTTTCTTTGTTATAGTGATAGATCACCAAATTAACTTTTTCATTTTGCATTGTAAATATTATATATATAATTACAAGTTGAATGAGAGTATGGCAAAATGTAACGAGTTCACAAACTGGAATTCATTCTGAAAGTAGAAGATTTATTCATTCCTAGCCCGAAACACGAAAAAGTAATATAGTATGTTGAAGGTACCAAGGAACTGTTTTGCTCATCTCCCAAGCCTGTTCGAAACTTGTTCTTTTTTTTGTTGTTAAATGTTTCGTTGTTTTTACTGGTTGTTTTATGTTCCTACACATAATTCGGAAACAAATTTTGCATCATATGAATAATTCCTATGTAATATTGAGATTGCATAACGATGTCATATCAATGTTGTTATCAGAACTGTAAGTACAATTATGTACCATATATAAAATACTCGTGTAGTAGTGTTGCTAATACACATATCTTCATGATCTTGTTGATCATAAACATAAAAGTAGATCAATCGACCACTTCTTGTGTTTTCGAGATAAATCAGATGAGAATGATGATCAAATTTTCAAGTTGCCACAATTTTTGAAAGAGCAGGTTATTTTTATATCATTTTGAATACATTTCTTTAAATGTGTCAAAAGATCAACTATGCCTTTATATATAGTGTCACACGAGACGACATTACAAGTAAATATCGCTTTAACAGTCACACAATTTCTACAATGTGCATTTTTGATAAAAAAATCCATGATCTCTGTAGATATATGCTTTTAAAAGCCGAGAATTTTGTAAATGTGTACCAGAACATTTAGGAACTCCACATGGGAAATTAAACTTTGGCACATTTCTATGGAATTCTGTCTGTAAAGTGTATGCCTAAATTGACTGTGGTGACTAATTACACAGTTGGCCAGAGTACATATTAATATCTGACCATAACTGACAATAGCCTATAAAGTGGGATCAACTTAAAACAAGGCTTAAAGTTAGAGTAAGTGTTTGTAAGCACAGCTAGTGACAGATTGACAACCAACATTACATCAGTATAATAAACCAATCATTCACCTCTTTCTTAAATTGCAAATGCATGTAGCCTACAGAGCAATGCAATGTAAATTCTGTGTAAATTAGATTTCATTATCTTTTAGGCTCTATAGCATACATTAATTACATAATTTTCCTTTTGTGTTATTATTTTGATCTGCACACATTCACGTATCAGTCATTACTAAGCATGATATTTCTCTCGCCGGGAGATTCTCGCCGATTCTATTGCCTACCGTTATGATGTAAAGGAATTATCTTGTCAACTACTTATGGAGGACCTATATATTAAAACTTGGCTGCTATTTTAGAAGAAACAAACGTCTAAATCAATTGGATAAAATACCAAACAGACGGACTTACCGTAAGTTACATCATATCGAGCCTAAGCTTTATTTACACTATACTCAGTGTGTGCCATATTCAACCCCAATCGGTTTCCGTACACTTTGCATTAAGCCAGTCCAGGGGCCGTGAACAATGTCGACAAGATCACAAACTAAAGAAAGGAACTGCAGAGCTTGTTGCAATGGCATTTTGCTCAAATCTTACCTAGCAAGGACTTTGAAAGAAAAATATACACGCCCTGCATCGATCGATCATTGGGCAACAAAATGGACGATTTTCTGAAGCAGATTGAGATACAGATTTAGAACATTACTCATGGAGGAACTGTCTTCGTTTCTTTGGTATTGACGAACAACCCAACGAAAATACCGATGTCACCATCACGGATCTCGCTTCCAAACATCTTAGTTTCAAACCTAAATCCTTCGGATATTGATCGGTCCCATCGTGTCGGCAAGAAGGATCAAGGCAAGGGCCATAATCTTGAAGTTCCAAAACTACAAGGTTAGAGATCAATACAATAAAAACAGAAAGAAATTAAATGGCACGAAACTCGTAATCCAAAAGGACCTCACAAAGGCAAACCAACAATTGCTCCAGGTAACAAAAAGCAACCCCTAGTAACATCAGCCTGGTCTCATGATGACAGGATCATCGCGTTGGTCAACAAGAACAATAACGAATTCACAAAAAGGATCTAATGACCCAGTGACCTAAAACGTCTGTAACTGAAGCCAAAATAAAATTTATTACATCTCCATCCAAATGATGTAATTTGGCATTTTTTTACCTTGTCATTGTAAGTGTCCTGTTTATATATTTTTCTGTCTTTCCTTTGTGATCTGAGATTGTATGTGTTTTTTGTCATCCTATGATACTTTAAGTAATGATAACGCATTCCCCTTTCAGAGCGCATCTGATACGAATGAAGTTTTAAGGCTAACGGGTAACTTTGAAGCAGAGTAGGATTCTTTGCATTTTGATAAGGTTGATGCGTTTATTGAGGATTTATATATTACAAACTGTAGTTATTTTGATGTTGACGATTTTAAGAATCTAGCTAATGATGGTTTAATTTAATAGTAAGACGTCTGAACAAGAACTTTGACGATATTAAGCACTTAATCACAACTTTTCTGGATTTACTGAAACGTGGTTTAATGATCAACCGTCATCCCTTGTTCATATAGATTATATTACCCTTATTGAACAACATCGAAAAAACGAAATGGTTGGGGGAATTTGTCTATTTGTAAGAAATAACTTACCATCCTGTGTCCGCACTGGTCTTTTCACTTTCAATGGTTTTATAGAGTCCGTCGTTATCGAAATTACCGTCCCGTATGAAAAAAAGTTCGTTGTTGGTATTGCTTATAGACCACCGGCAAGCAGCCTACCTTTGTTTAAAGATCATCTCTGTAATATGCTATGTAAAATTAATGATGAACATAAGTCGTGTTACATTATGGAGGATTTTAATGTTTATATGATTGGTCAAAATAACGTTTTTATGAATGATATCATATCTTGTGGGTTATATCGAATCATTTCGAAACCAATTAACAACAAAAATAATAATAATTTTTTTTACCAATGTACAAGTAATGTATAAATGTATAAATTTGAGCACATAACAGCCACACAAAACCGGCAAAAATTGCTCCTGAAATTGGCGCCGTCCAAGACATGCAATGCATGCTGGAAGTAATTTACTGTGGCAACCCTTGGTAAGTTATCACAATTCGCCTAAAACGAAAATCTGCAGCTTTCATTACATTTTGCAGTAAATTATTGTGAAAAGACGTTATAGTACGTTACTGTATTCAAAACGGTTAATTAATTGTGAAAATTACAGGCGTTTGTAACAGTTTTTGTTTTACGTTCATGACGTGAAACCTTATAACATATGATATCCTAAAGATTGGGAAGTTATAGGCTACTTATAATAATATGAGCATAGAAGGAAATGATTCTCATGTTTATTTTTTAAGAAACTTGTCATTATAGAGTATCATGTGTTGCCTTCCATAACATTATTTGACTTTGTCAATCTATATTACTTTTTCCAACTATTATACTTGACAATGTTAATCTGGGGGTGAGGTGTGGGAGGGCTTTCAACTTCAAAAATGATTTCATGTTGTTGTACTTTCCAGATAAAAGCAATTGAATTGGCTGTGCCGGCATCGTAATATCCTGCGCCATTCCAGCGGATGAATAACGGAACAAAATATTCAACCAGTTGGGACAATTTTCAAATTCTAATACCACTCTATCCTGTCTATTAATATCATGCCTTAAATCAATCGTAATGACAGTCTTAACAATTCCTAACCTTTATCGGATAGACAAATGATTTGATAGCCAGTTGAATCCTGTTTGAGCTCTATTAGGAGCTCCTTCAAGACAGGGATTGTGATTCAAAAAGACTAGAGCTTTATTAGGAGCTCCTTCAGGACAGGAGTTGTGATTCAAAACACTATTATATTTATTTTTTCAATAGACGAAAGACACTGCTACGAGCAGTTGAAACATGAACATTTTAACACAAAGCTGAGATCAAATAAGATAGAAAAACATATGGATGGAAGGAAGCGCTTGAGAAAGGACAGTAGAGGGGCGGGGGGTGTAGCTCGTGGACATAGTCGGGAAAATATTTTAAAAGAACGCATTATACCTAAAGACACTTGATATTCATACAGTTCACAATGTCAGTGAAAGTGCTTGGTAGCATGGTTTGAAAGTACAGTTAAATAGTGTCCTAACTGGAGGAAATATTGCATTTACTAATCAGCATGGACATAATGTTCATGGCAGATGTTCCGGTATACCACCAGGAATTCCTCTGACCTTCTATTAACAATGTCTTTAATTTGAAATTCAACTTAAAATGTCCTTATGTGTCATTGATTTGTCTGCTCTGTTATAATGTTCGTTAAGCTAATGGTTATTACTACAATGACAAACAAACACACTGCAGTTCCTAACGAAGATTGCCTATGCGTAGGAAGAGGGAGTGGGGTAATAGTCTGCTTCCCCTAATTTTGACAGTGGTGTATGTCCATAAGCTCTCCCCTCCCCACACTCAAACATATTTATCCCCATTAGGATGCGCTACGCAGCATTACTGGATCGTCCATCTAGTTTCATGTAACGCACATTAATTATAAAATTATATACCAAGACATGTGTTGCTGGGATGTCAGTCACAAGCCACACCAGTACCTGCCATACTATGGATATTATACCAATTTAATGCGTTTCAACCAATTAGAGAGCGACAGGAAAGAGTCGGCAAGGGAAATTCGTCTAAACAGCTAAACTCAAGGAAAATAGAGATGAGGATTTAAATAAAATTGCTCACATGTTCCTTTTATGTTATACGTTAAAAAATCTCTCGTAACTGACAACATATGAGACAAACATTCCTTGTTTTGTACTGGGAGTCACGTATTTCTTTGAGGTCTTGAACCCTTCAGAACCCGGTAAATAAACATAAGTTAACGACGATGTTACATGAAAACGTCATAGTTTTGAAAATACAAACAACTTCATGATCTAGGTTCTGGGGATCTGGCAAAAATGGTATAGACGAAAGCCAATTACATTTTTATTGTTATTTACTATCGAATAAGAGACCTATACAGAACCATCAAGAAATGGGGCGATATATTCTCATTAACTGTGCTCTTCTTCTTCTCCTGGCATTTGCTCTTCCAACGAAATGTTGCTTGCTCTCAACGGACGGAGGTAAGAACTACCAAGTAGTCATCAATATATAACTGCAATTATTTCAAGATTAGACACTCCGTTAATTTAAAAATAATAACGAATAACTTGCGAGTAACTGTTTATCTAAATGATTTCTCCCATTCACTTTATTTTTGTATTATATACATGTATATATATATAAATAACAATTTCAATATTCATTTGCCTTGGCCGTTTATTTCAATTTCATTTAACAGTGTCTGATCAAAGTACCTCTTTCGAGTTCCGGCTTTAAGGATCACAAAATATTTCGAGTTGGTTAAGCATCATCATGATTAATCTCTAAAGTAAGGCCAAATATGTCACCAAAATAGAACTAGTATTGTTCGATACAGGTGACAAACGCCTAGAGTGGAGTTACGACCTTTCTTACCGGTTTCGAAACTCTGGACATTCAATCAAGTCCATAGCCCATAGTCCATAGCTTAGTTGGTTAGTGCCCGCATATAAAGCGGGAGGCCCCTGTTCGAATCCCGGTAGAGGATGGAAGTTATTTTACTGTTCTGGATTTTTCAACTCACTACAATTTCAATAACTAAAAGTATTGACATGTATAATACAGGTTTTACCATCATTAACATGAGATATAAACACAAAGTAATATGATAACTGCTTACATAATTAAACACATATAGTGTTTGTTCAACTCCACACAGTGAATGAATGTTAATGAAACTATAATATTTACCATTTGCAATTTTATGTTGCGGTAATTCTCATCAGCGTACGCAAATGTAGGTTTACTTCATTCCATGTTTTCATCCTTACATATCAGTCCAATTTTTGAAAATGTTGACAACACTTCCATCCAAGTTTACAGTATTTACCACTCGTTAAACAGCCTTTCCAGTAAATCAATTAGCCATACTTCTTATGAAATAGATTTGAAATATAGCTGCTGGTTTTGGAAATACTCTGAATTTACTGGAAAAGTAAAAGCAATTTGTTTTCTTTGTATTCTTAATCATCTTGAATTGTAGGACGTCGTAGCTTAAGGAAAATACTGCATCTGTAAAAGAGACAGCTTTATTATTAGTAAGATGATATTTATCCCCATTTTTTTAAATCTATATTAGGTCTATCCATTAAACGAGGTAGTGATAATTGCTTACATACCGTTAAATACAATACCTGCTAGTTCGTATATACTTGAGCGCGGATATGCTTTCTGAGACTTACGGGAAAAAAGAAAATGGATACTACTTGAAGTATCTTTGAAAATACGCTAAAGAATTTTATCGAATGTAAATGCACAATTGTTTCAATTATTCCAGTTGCTTGCTTAAATTATCGACATGTAATACAGGTTTATTATCAGTAACATGAGATATAAACACAATGAAATATGATTACTGCTTACATAATTAAACGCCTACAGTGTTTGTTTAGCATTCACTTACAGGTTTTGCAACCACTCTTTTAAGTATGATGTAAACATATCTTAGGTATATAATAAACACGATCTTTCATAATCCTGTCATAAATATTAACATGTTCAAATATTCTCCCACGCTACCCACTCAACCCCCCGCCGCCCCCGCGAACGCCCCCCCCC
>JAAAKB020255036.1:0-10559 GCA_010014835.2 Apostichopus leukothele | reverse complement strand
TATTATTTTGTTAAGCGCTACGAGAATTATTTCATAGTTTGTTTGGCGCTATATAAAAATTATGTATTATTATTATTTATAATTATTATTATTATTATATCCTTGTGGTTATGCAAAGTATCACAAGGCTTCTCCTCCATCTTAAAGGAGGTAGATGATCTCTCATAATACATTTTTAATGTAAATTCTCCTGCTGATCACCATTAAAGAAATTGTTGGCACTTGGAATTGCAGACAGAAATAGACTGCACGATACTGTAAATACAGTACATACACAAGTGATTTGCAGTGGCATAAAGTAATTTTTCCTAATGTTGAGACTTGGTTGGTCAAATCTGTAGCCACAACCTGTTAGTATTAATTATTCATTTCAGTCCATGCTTTCTCAATTATTTCATCCTATATTATGTTCTGGCATACTCCGTAGTCATCTTTCTTAGAGATAACACCGTAGAGTGCGTGCCAAGCTTGTGGATTGAGAAGAGCACCAATAAGGTTACGTTGTATGCATGGTGAATAATTACAAGTGTGTGAGAATACCTACTGGCAGACTAGTTTAGTTTAGCTAACTTTAATCAGGAATGACACTGTCCTCATTAATTTATATCAATTGATCCTGCATCTGTCATAGTGGATGCAGCACCGGCAAACCTTCCAGGTTGTCTTTTCAAATATAGTGCTCCAATAATAATGAGGGGGGCTTTTAGGCAAAATCCTGCTCCAGGGACCTCCATTTTACGACCCTAACCAACAGATATGTGAGTGAACCACAGACTTTGACCACTCTCTCAGGTCTGGAGGAGTTGAAGTGACTTACTGTATCTAGCAGAACTGCACTACATGGCAGCAGAGATGAAAGGCCAAGGACTTATATCCATCCTAGCTAATTTACAGTAGGCTAATAGCTGGGCCTGTGCTTATCTCTGGTTTCATGGCGCAAGCGGATGAGAGTCAGTGACTCCCCTGGACAGGACGCCAGTCTATCGCAGGTTAAGTGTCCGGTTACACTGGTACTCATGTCACAGCTGAGTGAACTGGAACAATCGGGAATAATTGTTTTGCTTAAGAACACATCACAGTTCCCAAGTCGGGAATCGAACCTGTGACTTTCGGATCTCAAGTCCGACTCCTTACTGCTGAGCTAATGCACTCCCTTAGGTCCAAGAACTAGCCCAATGTAGTGCTACAATATAGCCACTTTGGAAAAGGACCCTTACAGTCTAGTGGAAAATTAAATTCAATAACCAGACACACTGCAGCCAGGTGTGCCACCCTTCCACTATCATACAAAAGTTAATTAGTCCATTGAATTGTTTGTATTTGTTCTTGATTCATAGCCTGTGTGTCCTGGTAAGGACCTGAAAAGGAGAATCTTTTATTCCGACAAAGACCTGTGGGATGCTTATCCTGTCAAGTTAGTTGGCAAACCAGGCAGGTTATATGATTATGGGATGAATATGAAGGTTCCCATACATTAGTGCGAATAATGACACAAAATTGGGGCCATTTTTGAAATAGGCCTATCTTAAGCATTGCCATACTTAAAAATTGACGTCATAGTCAAATTTCCACTGTTTTGAAAATTACCGTACTCTGCCATGGGCAACATGAGAACAATACAATACATATTGAATTTGGCCACTAAACAAATTACAATTATCCTAAGTAATCTTTAGCCATGTTTTGAATGGCATTCCAACATGGGCTGGAAAATTTTCTGACAATCACAATGCAGAAAATCTAAACAGGCATTTATGAATGACTGATACAGAAAAGAGATAACGTCAAATGTTAATAGAATCCCAAGCATGCCCAATGTATGCCCATCATAGCCTGTTGTGGTTAGAGCACTCGTCTCTTATGCTGGCGACCTTGATCCGATTCCCGATGCATCTGCAATGCCAGTGTTTCATAACTGGTATATCAAATGGTTGTGGGCTTTTTAATAAATTGTTCAGACAAATGAATGCATTTGGGACAGAAAAGCCTTGATGAACTAAATATGTACTGTAGGCTCCATAGATGCCTGTAGGTGTACAGTGTAGGCTACTGTATGATTGATATTATTGTCTTTTTTCATTACAGAATACAAATATTATGAGTTCGCATGTTGAATTGCCAAGTGGGCAGAGGAGACCTCGACAGTGGAGTCTAAGGATGATGACGAAGAGAGGTCAAGAAAGAGACCATCACGCTACATTTCCTCAGATGAGTATGATGAGGCTGACAGCAACTCTACTGGTAATTAACCCTGATATTTAGATGTGATTTGTATAACTTATAAAGATGCATGTAGTTGCCTAGATTTGTAATGACTGACAAACATAATTGAACCTTGTAACAACTAAGATAAGGTCTAGTGTGAAAGACTCTGTCATATGATGTCATGAAAATTGTAAATGTGGGTGCTTTAGCCAGAGACCAGTCAATTAAATCTCAAATAATTTCAGTTACTACAGTACCACTATATATAGTGTCATGTCTCTTATTAATCAAGGTAGTTGTTATGAAGAAATGTATGCTATGCTTTGTTTTCAGTGGATGAAATTTCACCTGTGGAGTTGGCTCTACCATCACCCCCTCCTGAGGGAGTTGGCTCTACCGCCACCCCCTCAAAGTGTGAGGATTATGCAACAACCACCCCCTCAAAGTGTGAGGATTATGCAACAACCACCCCCTCAGGAGGGTGAGGATTATCCAACAACCACCCTCTCAAAGTGTGAGGATTGTCCCATCTCAAAATGTTGGTAAAAGTAAGTTAATATAATAATTTGGACTAGGGCTGTGTGTGATGTAACCAGGTACAAATGTTGAAACTGAATATAATCAGTGAAGACCATGCATTCAACTCCACTTGCTTTTTTTTACATTTCAGTATTGTACTAGGTCTTAATGCTATTAGGCATTCCCCCCTTTTTTTTATAGTCTGAAAGAATATGTTGTAGCCTGTCAGTTAATGTGTGTATTGATTTCTAACAATATCTTTAAAATAATTATTATTCATTTCAAAATATTGCAAGAATTGTTGTTGTTTCAGGTAGGACCCCACAGAGAATGCAACCTAATCATTCCTACATTATTTTGTAGGCTAATGTGTGAATTGATTTTGAACAAATGTTTGAATTAATTATGATTCATTTCAAACTATTGCAAGAATTGTTGTTTCAGGTATGACCCCACAGAGAATGCAACCTAATCCTGCAGGCCGTGCATCACCAAGCCAATTAACACCAAGCCAAACACCAAACCGAAGTGTAATGCTTGAAAGTAAGTTATGACTGTGTTACCTAAATTTACTTCACAACTCTTCTACCATATATCACACATGTGGCCTATTCTGTAATCTAGGCGAGACTAAAGGGGGATGCTTCCTGTGGCCGGATTTTAATACCACCACTAACAATTTAGTTGAATTGATGTGTCACTAAACATCTATCTATCCTATGCAGCTAACTCATGGAACAGTAATTATATCAAGAGCAAATTTAGCTCAATTATGTGGTATAGTCAGTAAAGTTCCTATTTCGGTTTTCTTTTTTAATAACATAGGTGGACCTTTTGATGATGAGGACAATCAGGTCATTATGGCGGTGCTTCCAGCAGCTGTCATCCAGCATAAAGCAAGGTAATAATATTGATAGTTTGCTAGAAGATGTAATATTTGTTTGAATATGTCCATCACAAGATCCCAACTTTTAATGTATCACTAATTAAATCCCCGGGATGTATATCCCCGGGATGTATTTCCCCGGGATGTACATCCCGGGATGTACATCCCGGGATGTACATCCCGGGATGTACATCCCGGGATGTTATGGTTTTGGGTCTGTCTCCGCCGCCGGCCGCGAAAACTTTTCGCGTTAGCGCAATAACTCACCAACGCAGTGTCTGATCGATCCGAAACTTTGCACACATGTATGCCATAGAGAAATATCTGACGAGTTCGAAAGTGGGCATCGCCGCAATGCTGGGGCTGGGTATTTTGCATAATTTATGAGATTTTTCAAAGTTTGTCGGATTTTAACAAAATTTGGTGGATGTGGAATACATTTGGTCCCGACAAAGGTGGAGGTCATCATAGGTCAAATTATGCGACTTTTCAAAGTTTGTCGGTTTTTGACAAACTTGGAGGGTGTGGACTACATTTGGTCTCGACAAAAGTGGAGGTCATTCGGAGGTCATCGCGGGGACTAGACCGGTCCCAAAGAGGTGTCATAATTACTCCTTTCGGACATCACATTGACACTTAATATTTGATCATTCAGTGTTTTTAATGTTTTTACCCACTGGAAAGGTCAGGTTTCCCAAGTTTTTCACCGAATTATGGTAAGACTAGGGTTTTTATAGGCCTAGTTGGCTGTCTAAGTAAGGCATATGGGCATCATATATAATTGTTTGTTAATTATGATTTGTTGTGTGTGTTCCAATTTTACTAGTTACATCTCGGCTAACAGCATTGGAGACTGGCGGCGAAGATACTCAGGAATGTTGGGGAGGAGGAGGACCTGGACATGGAATCCTTGGATACCATGTTGAAGGCCAGGATTGATAGTGGAGAGGCTTTCGAAGAATTTGAGCTAGTATTTGGCCAGGATGAAGGAAAGAGGAAGAAATTGGTGAGTTCATTGAGAAGATTGTATACCAATTTCTACATCTCTCCGGGTGTTCAATTGTTTATATTTTTTTCAGAATATAAATCGGTAAAATGTTATTTTTTTCGGGATTTCATCTTTAAATCATTAATTAATTACACCTGGCACTCATAATAATAGGAACAAATGTGTATTGGGTTTAAAAAAAACAATTTTGTGTAAAGGAGCTGTTCAAACCGTGAAAACATCAATTGGTGACATATTTGAAAGTACTTTAGAAGGTACATTAGTACTTTAGGCTACCAGTTTTAGGCTTTAAAGAAAAAAGTAATAATCAGAGTGCCCCAACATATTATTTTCCCCTGTCCGAATTGTACTATGGATATCTCTTTCAATTATGTTTTTTTATGAAAAGAAAAAAGTTTATGAAATATTCAACTTTTGAGATAAAAATGTAAACATACAAACTTTCAATATTTTAAATTCTGATGTTTGAATATTAGTTTGATAACACAAATTGGGTATTTTTGATATAATTTTTTTGATATATACATAATTGAGAGAGATATCTATAATACAATTTAGAGAGATGTGATGATCGAGTGGTTATGGCTGTGATCCGAGGATTACAGGTTCGACTTCATTGCATCTGTGTCCTTGGGCAAGACACTTCTTCTTGATTGCTTCACTCTACCCAGGTGAAAGTGGGTACCTGGGAGGTTGACTTGCCAAAATGGCGCTGAGTAAGCTGCTGCCTCGTACCTATGAATGTGTGGGTTAGACAAGTTGTACCAATGACCAGGGGTAATGAATGTAAGACGCTTCTCATGACACACACTGTATGTCAAGAGGCACAATATAAATGTTTATTATTATTATTAAATTAAATTGTTATTGTGAAGAATTGAATTAATAATTATGGATATAAGAAAAGAAATATCCCATAAATTGCACATGCACAATACAACCATTTGATGCAAGCTTGGTGCTACTAAAATAATAATTTTATTACAGGTTTTGCTATTAGCTTCCATTGAAAAGAGAGTACCAGGGAACGTTGCCAGGGCCATGATGAGAGCAGTGATGACAAATTGCATCATGTCATTATTCAGTGCAACAGGGCAAAAGGGAGGGAAGAGGTCATTTAAAGACACCATCCTTTGCAGTGTAATTTGAGTAAGTTGCATATTGTTTGTACCTTCTTTTATTAGCTGTGTAGTCACACCTCCTACTGATATATCTAAAATCATACCACAGTTACTGTGGATCATTCAACAATTAGCTATAGCTATTTAAAGATATTCAATTTTTATCTCTGTTGTAGTCACATACCAAAAACTACAGGGCATATCTTCTCATTATGGGCCATCCACCCCCAAGTAACAAATGATTTATTGCTGCACTGTTGAGTGACTACATAGGTTACCTTTGATTCGAGCAATGAATAAAAAAGTAATCATGGTACCAGTTATTGCATATGTTGAACCCTGACCCTAATCCTAGAAAGCAGTGACCACTGGGACTTAAAAAAACTTGAGGAAAATGCCAATGCTGGACTTGGGTGATTCTCCCGGAACCTGGTCTGACGGAAACTTTATTGTTTTTTTCAACAAAAACTTGGAACTGTATACCTGTGAACGTCTATAACATTGCACAGTTACCAGTGTTAATGTTGGATATTTGTCACCCCAACATAACAGTCAACACTAATTGCTGCAGTACTACAAAATAATAGGCCTACAAGGATAGTTGGATAGATATCAGTTTTATGGCTCTTTATAACAGGTTATGGTAACAGCATCCATTGCATACTATGAGTAGCTACATAAGACCAAGGTGACTTAATATTGGGAGGGGGGATTGGAATCTTCAAGTCAAAAAGGGTATTTATAAAACATGTTTGCCAAATATTTTTAAACAGATTTTTAATACTTGTTTACTTTCATTTGTACAGAAGCACTAAGGAAGTGCATCAGAAATGGGAAGAGGAGTGATTTCATGTTTGAATTCAGTGAAGTTCTAAGAAATGCCCTTTAAAGGCCTCGTACTTGCTGACAATTTCATAAACCCCTGTCGTAAGATACCATTAAGAGTTACCCAATGTAATTTTATTCATAAGTTTTATTCAAAGTTTTCCTTTCCCCAACCACTATATGCATTATGCAAGTCAGCTTAACCCAGCCAGTTCCAACCCCTTTCCCACTACAGTATGTACAAGCATTTTACACAATGTTGATTTAGAAACTCAAGCTTCAGTGGGTTCTTTTGATGATGTATGAAAGATCAGCACAAATTAACCGAAGCACTTCGATCGAAGGAACGCGGAAAAATTTGCAACAAAGAAATTGCTGTGAAATAATGTACATTATACTTTAGCAACTCTCAAAGCTGAGAGAAGAAAGATACTGTGAGATGAAAAATCCTTATCAGTATCAGAGATGTTAGCTCCCACAAAATTTATAACTTCTCTCAACAAATAACATTTTGTGATCAAAACAGTGATTCCAAAATTGTGTGATATTCCTAGAAACAATTCAAGTACAACTTTGTATCATGATCGCTTTTTGTCGAAATGTGTGTCAACGAGGCCTAACATTATGATAATTGAGTGCACTCATACGATCGTCTATAGCACAAACTTTGCTATCCACAGTACACAGGGGAAACTATAACACTACCTGTACAAGTAGTTTCTGTTGAGAGAACATACTTTGTGTTCATTAATTGAGCACTACAGATGACCAAATGTTTTCAGACAATGGGTAAGGGACTATCAGCCATCAGATCACTGATAATTTGGAAAAGCATAATTGACTATTTTCAGCATGAAAATCTCTTTAACGGAGTGTTGTTAACTCTGTACCTTGAAGTGAATTATATGATTTGTTTGTTTTCAAACTAATTCAATCATCTGTAGGATTGTAAGAAATATTGGCTCTTTTGAGAAGCAGTTGTGGTTTTTTGGAAAAGAAAGATTCCTGTGTCAGTAACAATGCTGTACAGCCTGTGCTTGCTCATTTTGTAAGACAAGTGGTATAATTATTACATTGCGGTAGAACTGTGGAATCATTTTATAAAAAGGTTTTGTACTACTGAAGTTTTTAATGTTGAGGCACTCTATGTGTCTTGATTAATTGGGATGCTGCCGTTTCTGCAATATGTATATCAACTGTCCAGTCGGCAAACTAAATTGTCCTGATTTTCTTAAGGTCTTTAGAGCACTGTCTGCACAAATGATGTACTGCAGGTACACATCACAGAATATGACCGTTTAAGAAGCATTCAGATATTGGCTAACAAAGCTCCAAATAATACTTGTCTGAATGAGGGGTTTTAAACTTGGGTATAGCTTGTCTATCCTTGTAACATAGAACTATCTCCCAAAGTACAACTTACTACAAATTG
Source organism: Apostichopus leukothele (assembly GCA_010014835.2). Lineage (NCBI taxonomy): Eukaryota > Metazoa > Echinodermata > Holothuroidea > Aspidochirotida > Stichopodidae > Apostichopus > Apostichopus leukothele. Next base: position 2,562 of record JAAAKB020255036.1, on the reverse strand, counting down.
CACATTGAGTTTTTCGAGAACAATGGATATATTTTGCCAATCTTTGACTATTGCAGTGTCATATGGGGCACATGTAGATACAGTGACAATTTTCATATCCAGCTGCCAAAGAATGTCCAGAACGAACTATCAAGTTTAAGAAATAGCAAATCTTTGAACTCTTTTAAAATACAACTTTACAAGTTTTATACTAATTGCAACTATGATCTTTCTTAACTTCGAATATTTAAAACTCTGTTCATGCATTTTACGTCTGTTATTCACTCTTAGGTCTCTTCTATTCCTTCCTATCCTTTAATTTATTTAACTCATTATTGACTTTTTGCTGCATCTTAAGTTTTTATGAAGCCCTCGTTTACACTCAATTTACTTTGACAGGCCGCAGGGGAGATAAGCACTCTTACTAACCCAGTTTTACCCTTCTGTCAAAGTTAAAAAATAATAATAACACTCAGTCTGAGATCCTCAAACTGTCGAAGTCAAATTGCCTTCCAATCCAATTTTAAGTTTGGCACGTCTAAGTTAAATGCTAGCGGCTTAAGTTTAACTTTGCACATTTTTCTAAAAGTAGTGCAAACCACTTACCGTCTTTTAAACTGTCATTCACTCTACATTGCTAATACACATGCTTCTAAAACCCCGACGTTGTCCTCCGTCCAACACTAACGTTAGGCCAAAATCAAAAGTAGGCTACGATAATCTCAGCAGCCTAACCTTTTCATAAATATAACGTAGGCTAATGTTAGGCTGACACTGTAACACACAACAACGTTGTAGATTGGCAATGTTAGGCTACTTATTTTTAGCCTAGTTTTACTAGGATACACCTGGCAGATTCACACATGTGTGAAGTAAAACTTTTGGTCGTCTCTTTGCTTCGATCAAATCCAATGAATTTAATTTCCATTCATATTCTATATAGTCGCGTCTTTTCTCAAAGTTTATTATATGGTTCATTACATCTATCGACTGCGATATATTTGAAGTAAGAACCGGAACTATGAACGGTACGTGAGGAGGCCTGAGTTATGCAAAGTTCATTGCACGTTTTACAATAAACATTTGCATACATGCATATGCAATTTAGACGTGTTCTGCTTTCAATACAAATTAGTGACGTATTAAACAAATTGGCCAATCAGAAAATATCAAGTCAATTTTTGATAGTTGGAAGAGAAATATTTTGATATTTCATACAGGAAATTATTAACGAGAGCTTAAATTATTTGATATGTTGCTCGAATAGTTGATAGAACGTTAAAAGAAACAAAAGGTGGTAATATGTTGAAATATTAGTCAAGGAAGCAAAAACGACGACCACTAGGCGATTCACTGCGAATAGATGTTAGGTTGGTAGTCGTAATAACTTTTAGAGCATTTGGGTAGGTGGGAGGGTATTAAAGCCAGAGGAAAGTGAAAATGAAATTAAAAGAATGAAAATAATGATGAACGAAAATATATTTTACTTGTTGGTGAACCCGTCGCTTCAGGACCCTTCACGACCCCTTCATATTTTATCTATAAAGTCTATACCTTTAGCCTGCAACCCTGTAGGCATACGTAGCAAGTAACGGTTCTTTGCGTGGGCCCCACGGTAACGTAACCTTACAGATCACAAAGTAGGACTATCTCGTGTAAAACAGTACTAAGTAGATTGCTCACGGACTTTTACTTAACATGACTATGTTAAGTATCTATTCCTATCCAGAGGAACCGTAATAAGCATAGGCTTTTCTAGTCTGGTCTCTACCACCCCCCCCCCCCCAACATAAAAAAATGACTTTGTGGAACAAGTTAAACCAAACGCCAATTCTGAGTTCCTTGACATATAATGATGAACGAAAAGATATTTTACTTTTAGAGAGCTAAAGAAAATTTAAAATGAGGTTAACCAATAAGATATCTTACTTTTCGGTGGACTTTTCGGTATACATTTAAAACTCGTAAACATTTGTATATACACATAAATATGCATTAAAATATATATACACAATTACACACATATATACATACACTATTATGTGTAGTTGTTTTTTTAGCAACCAGATATGGAGGCACGAATAGCTACATAATTAGAACTACATGACGTTGACTGGTAATCATAGCCAAAGGAAAGTCAAAATGAAAATAGAAATTGACGAAATTCTCGACCCTTTCAGATGATACTTTTTTTTCAAGTCTAAACGTTTAGCCGGCAGCCCCTTTTAAGACAATCAAACTATCACGTGGATGTTAAACAGTACTCAGTAGATTGTTTATCGACTTTTACTAAACATGACCATGTTAAGTATCTATTCCTTTCCAAGGAACTCGTCATATGATATTGTAACGTCACTTCCCTGTCTGGTGGGGCAGTCTTTAAAGATGGGGTTGGCGAAAGAGAGTCTCGACAAAAAGATCACAATGGAGAAGATGTTAAAGTGCCCGTGGCACAGTTTATTCAGACCTCCGTGTTCTTACAGCTCCTTACTGGGTTCATTAAATATCCCTACACTAGTACTTAGCCTTACATTACGCATAACGTAACTGTTAGCGCAATTCCTAAACGCGGCGTCTAAACGC
>JAAAKB020255025.1:0-10560 GCA_010014835.2 Apostichopus leukothele | reverse complement strand
ATTGTTTTATCTTGACTGTTCACTAACTCCATTGTATTGTCTATTTCTAGTGTATTGGTTGGGTTTGGTATCTGGCTAACAGTATGCATTGTTTTATCTTGACTGTTCACTAACTCCATTGTATTGTCTATTTCTAGTGTATTGGTTGGGTTTGGTATCTGGCTTAACACTGTGCATTGTTTTATCTTGACTGTTCACTAACTCCATTGTATTTGTTTATTTCTAGTGTATTGGTTGGGTTTGGTATCTGGCTAACGATATGCAGTTCTTCATCATAAGCCCACTGATCATACTGCCTCTGTATTTGTAAGTTGTTGTTTTTTCACGTTAGACATCAAATTTCATTATTACATGTATGTGATGTCCTTGGTTTCTTCTACATCTTCTTGTTTGTCTACTCAAAGCAGAATATATAAGAAATGAGCTTAAAATGTCAAACAGATTAAAATGTTAATAAAACGTGATATACAAGCCTTACTTCATACAGACATATTATGCATTTTACATTTGACCATGCCTTGAAGGCCACAAGAACTTCCAATGACAAGATACTGGCAGGCTAATTCATCAGTGTCTGAGCATAGTTGAAAAAAACTTGCAGTAATTACTAATTTGACCAAATGCAGTAATTGATTTTCTTTGTAGACAGCCATGCCCAATTAATATGTACATTATTAATGAAACAATGTGTGTAAACATATCCATGCTGTGGTGATTTTAATGCCTGTAAAATTTTTAAATGGTTTAAGTAATAATAATAAAAGGCAGATCATCTCCATAGCAACATTAATTTATCATGGTACTGCTTAATAGGAATTGCAAGCATTTGACCGCAAACGGTATTAATTTAAATTTAATTTAAATTAACATCCAAATCGGAATTGGTTTTTGCTGGTAATCTCTGTATTAGCTTTGCTCTAGGAATTTTTAATATAAAACAGGTCATTTATTGCATATTCCTGTAAACGTGGTATGACTGGAATTTATTCATGTTATGACTTTTGCTGATTTTTTTATTGTCCTTTACAGCATCCCATGGCTAGGTATGAGCTTGATAGCTGTACTATGTGCAGGTAGTATGTGTACTACGGCTGCACTGATGGCCGTGTACAACTTCCCAGCTGCTATCATGGATATCACGGATATCACGTAGGTACAATTATATCAATGTTAGAGGTTCGCCTGCGGGCTGACAGTTCCATCCTAAACAGCAGGATCTTCTGCAGCCCTAGGCGAACCGAAACGCCAAAAAAACAGACAGAGGACACACTTAAAATTGACTGATAGACAGACAGACAGTTGAACTTTGCCCGTTGAGTACTAAAATAGAGCAACATGAGAGATAGATCAAATGGTGATGAGATGAAAGGAAGCGGCGATGAGAGGACTTTAGGAGACGAGAATAGTTTTGAGGGGTGTAAGAGTGGGAGTTAATGAGTAACTGCAGGTGTAGATGACAAACGACATCAGTAACGTCTGTAATATTGTAAGCATGGTGACGATGATTAGATGTTTACAGATCCATTGCTATGGAAGTGTCTTCCCCAGAAATCATGTCTGTATGTTAAGGAGGGGTGGGGGTGGGGGTGGGGGGAATAGGATAATTAACATTTCAGTATATCAGGTTACTCAAAGACAGGCAATGACAAAAACATTTGAGCATTACTTACCTATGTTTCTAGGAGTTATAATTGAGTGTAGTTTATACATAGTACATTAATAGCCGGACGTACAGCATGTGTTCTTAAATATGATGCTATCATTTTGTGTACATCTTATTTCTTTAGCATGATGTTTTAAAGCGGATTCAAATTCAGTTTATTGCATTCAACAGTATCTTCATGTTATCTTATAGATATAGAATAGATTATGTCAGAGATGAATATTTCGTGGGTATTCATTTCTTAGATGATGCCAGTAATAAACTGACGAAAAATGAATGGAAAATGTTTATAAATGATGTCTTGATTTTGATCATTTCTTTTGTGATTTTTATTGATATTAACAGAACACCAACTCAATCAGATGACACATTCACTGATGTGATCTACAATAAGCCGTACTGTCGTATAACTCCTTATTTGGTGGGAATGCTGCTAGGATATATCATCTATAAATATCCTAGAAAGTCAATCAAGCTACACTGGGTAAGAAGCATCGGCCCTTTTAACAGAATTAAGGTAGTGTAAGGGTGTGAGGCCTCGTATAGCTAATAGACTTCAAATCAGGACTATTAATGGCCAATGCTAGTTAGATCCCAAGTACAACTTCCAGTGAGAGTCCAGCCTGTAGTCCAAGGCCTAATCTGAGTCCAAGTCCCCATCCAGGTCACACTGAGGTCAAGTCCAATTCAGCAGACTACAATCTCCCTACTGCAACTCACCAGTCTTACCAACTCCCCAGCAAACACAAAACGTTATCATAACGTTTTTAAAAGCCTCTAAAATATGTTTTTATAACGTTAAATGTGGTGTTATAAAAACGTCAGCATAACGTTTTTACGAGATATTAATGTTATATTAATGTTATATTAATGTTTTAATGAAAACATGTTTTGAAGTAATAGCCTGAAAACGTTTTCGTGACATATTTATTATACCACAAATAACGTTATCAAAACAAAAGACGAAACGTTTTAATAACGTTTTAAAACGTTTTTGTGTTTGTAATTCATATTTGATTCAATATACATCTTGCATGACATTCCCAGACAGCCGACATCACGTGACCTACATTATTTATTAAATAAAAATGTGCTTCTTTCGTTCTTTTCTTTCTTTCTTGGAGAAAAAAACTAAATCTTTCACAAAATATCAAACAACTCAACGTTATATACCCAAGTTCATTTTGGGGTCATGCATGCAACTAAATGTACAAGTATTCAGTTATACAATGAGTGACAATGATAAAAGTAGAAAATTGATTGATTCGATCACCAATATGACATTCCAGTTCATGGAACGCCAAAACGGTCCCAAAATATGACATTGAATTGAATAAGACCGGTAATAATTTGCAATCTGTACACTACACCATTGGCAATATTCTTATAGATTTATCCAGAAACAACGTTAAAAAATGTCTCTAATGTAAAGGAATATTTTCATGATCTTACTTTACTTCAAAGCTATATGACTGAGTAATACGTTTTCTTAAACTTGTGACCCTTTCCACGTTAGAGCAGGATAGATATAGGTACATGTCTTTGAACGTATAAGGACTAAAGACTTTATTGATATAACTCTTAGATATGCTAAACCTGCCACAAAATCTCAAATTCTTGCAATATACTCGTACCGGCCACGCCACCTCCCCCCATATCCCCTCCCCCTCCCCCTTTTAACATGATTTTTGCGTTTGGCTTCTTGTTATAGGCCGAGTCTTTTACAATAAGTTTTGTGATCAATCTTTAACAATCTATGTCCTTAAAGGCTAAGATAACGTTTTATCTTTGATGACGTAAGACAATATGCATCACAAATGAGTACGGGTTATGAATATTCAGTGATGTTGTTGCTAAAAATATATGCAGACTGCTCTATCACGTCATAATTCTTGTTTTCTCCAAATAGGTCCACTTCTAAGGCACAATGTTAAGAATACTTCTTCTTTTGCTAAATTTGTCGAGGCCTGGCAACGGGATAAAGGGGGTCGGAGCCGGCCATGGCCCGCCAAAAACGTATAGATTAATCAGTTGCATGCTACGGAGGTTACACCGTATTCGGCTCTTTCATTACCATTGAATATCCGTAATAACAAACCTGTGCTGGTAAATCCTGATAAATCACTGAAATGTTTCTGACTAACGACTCAATCAAACTATCGAAAATTCGGCGTCTCTTATTTGTATTTTATATTTATTTATTGATATTTGCATTTTTGTATTAGCGTTAAGTGTGCAACCCGAAAACAACTATGTGCCAAATGAAAAACAAGTAAACATAGCAAAACAAAAGACATAAACAAAGTCAATTAAGATCATTAACAAATTTTCTTGATGATGTGACATTAAACTTAAAAGAAAATACATTGTTCATGAGATCGTAACTTTTTGGATAACATCTTTAATCAAACGCGTTTCTCACAGCTGCAGATATTAAAATACTAACAGATATTAAGAATAACTAGCCATTACAATAAAAATTATACAGATGTGCAAAACTGTGAGTAAATGCCAAACGGTTAAGTTGAACAAAGCGAAATTTATACCAAAAAAAAATGATCGTAACTCGATCTTACCTTTGACAAAGCGGGCGATGACATCACACCAAAACTGTAAAACAAACATAAAAGTAATGTCCCCGAGCACACCCGGTTTAAGACTCTCGAATACCCCATCTTTCAAACAAGGGTTTATGCTGCAAGCCACATCCAATAAATACTGCTAAAATATCCAGTGAGATCCGTACTAGTACAGAAAAAAGCAGTATTCCTGTCTCAATTTGTTTTGCTTATTTTAATTTAAAAGTTGAATTTCATCACAGGTTGCTTGGGGGTGTAGTTTCCATGCCCACGTACGTAACATGCGAAGCGTTTCCTCTACCCACTCAACTAATTTTCCAACTGAGTCTTGTTAAAGAAACCACGCGTTTTTTTATTTTTTATTTATTAAAGAATCCTTTACGAGCTTACAAATCCTTGGAGAATTCTGAGGTTGACGAACCAATAAAGACAATTAATCCCACCGAGGCATAATAATTCGCTTTTCACGTCTCTGACAACTTTCCAAGTGACAAGTTCATCTGACGACTGGACAACATGCCATGTAATATACTGTCGACGTTAGCACTTGTATCCTATAAGAGCAATCACCAGAAAGAGACAGATAGAGAGATAGAAATGCGAGAAAGAGATTCCAATGGAGGTAACAAATTTACGATAACGAAATCTTTCCGGCAAACTTCTCCACTCTTCTAGCACCAGTACGTAATCTTTCGTTGCACACACTAGGAGCTAATCGAATTCGCTTCGTATGCTCTTACGAATTTGCTAAGAGTGTGAGGCTAAGCAAAGTGCTATGCCCTATATTACATAGCCTTCTCTGTTAGGCAATATAGTATCCCTACCGTATCATATGCCTCAAAGTGCCTTCAGAATGTCATCCGGACCAAGTCAAATATTTCCTATAAGAGTAGAGGTAAAATGTTGTAAGCAAAGTTTTACGCTGTAATTGATTTGTAGTAACGCACCGCCTTAGCCCTAAGAATATCAGCGTCTGTCATTGGTTAACTTCCTTGTGACGTCGAGGGTAAAAGGTGCACTGCTTTGTTATATCCTTTCTGAGTTGAACTTGGAAGCCTTTATATCGTATACACTGTGAACAGCGAAGTTCAAGTCGAACTAGATTGCTGATAGCTTCACAGTTATACACTTGTAATGCATCAATTCACTATGACCAGATGACGGAATTGTCAGCTTACAACAGAACACGCTCCCACGTGTGTACGATACAACACATCGGGTTGTTAGGGCAATAATGTTTATGGATGAACAGACAATAATACCAAGAATAAATCTTCGTCACCTATTGCGATGAATAGTGTCAGCAGTCTTTAACGTAGGCCTACTGGGTTCGATAATTGACTGAATATCACAGCTCTTCTTAACACGATTGACGTACCAGGAAAAGGGATTGTCATTGTTTATGTAGTCAAGCTTTCGAAACGTCAATTCTACTCCTTAAACAATATCTTAACCTATATTTAGAACTTGTAAAATTATATTGTTTCAATCACAAAATCGTGTGACCTGCACCCCCGGCATTCCTCTCTTAGCAGCGGCTAATCTTTTGTCGGTCCGAAGAATCCCCAAGTATTCAGCAATGATAACATAGTTCTAACTTTATCTCAAAAACGTTTGTGCTTCTAAATATATACTGCATGCTTATTTTTACAAAGAGTTTTGTCTATACGTATATGATGCGTGAATATATATATAGCATAGCTTGATATAATGGATCCTCCTCTATGCTTAAAGGTATACTGTATTGGCCCCAAATATGCTAGATATTCAAATATGGTCACCTTTGGTCAAAATTCTTAAACTGTTCTTATTTCCTCACTGGGACATTCAGTTATCTTGTGTGTTCCTTAAAAATGTCTGAGAACAATTTGAAGAGTAAAGACCTCCAGGAAAGTACTTTTTGAAAACTTCTAGCAGTTAAAGCGTGCTTTAATTTGGGATTTTGGGGCCTATACTGACTACCTTTAAAATCTTGGTCAGTAGTGAACAAACAGCATGGCCCAGCTGGTAATTGACTGCTTCACTTATGTAACAATATATGTTAGACTCTGACTTTGAAGCAAGAGCAGCAGTACCCAATGTATTGTCTTTACAACTTAATCAATTACAAGATACTCCAAACACTAAGAAAATGACCCTTAAATGACAAAGAAGATGAGAGAATAAGAAAGAAGAGGATGACAGAGTTCACCCATGGAGAGCCAAACATGCAACATTTCACTTTACCACAATAGCAAAACTTACCGGCTTTCCAATTAGAACTTAAACATTTTTAAGTAAAAAAATGAAACTTGACTGTACAAAATTGACAATATAAACAAAGAAATCATGACTAAAAATGTACGAAAAATTCAACCTCAACGTGACAGACAATACCCACACACTGATACACGTTAAATTGAAATTTTGAAAACATGTGACGAATATTTCGGAACATACCGTGGATGATATCGAAGGCCTAATGCCTTAGGACTGTAAGCGTATAAGTCTAGTGTGTTATTTTTGTATTTATACGTCTTGTATTTGCCATGATCGATTCGGTTACCAACTAACGTTATAGTACATACAGGCTGCAAATAATATACCTATGATTTGCTCACGTTAGGCTAGCTAGCTCGTTCATGTTAACGAAAGCTTCATTGTGCGTAATAAATATCTTTGTACGTCTATTAAGAGCTTATTTTTCGTCTTTTGGAGGTTTTGATTGGCAGTTATCGTTATAAAGGAAATGGCATAAACGCACGGCTCAGTTGCATCTATAGTAGTATAGGCCTAGCACATCAATGTACGTATAAAATGAGCGAAATAGGCGGCTTGTCATTGTCTGACGTCACGTGATAGAGATGATTTGATTGGTGATTTTAAAATATGTATAAAAAAGCAGTGGTGCATGTGCATGCATGCATAATTGTTTGGGCCAACAATATTGTCAATATTTCGAATAGGTCAAGTACTCGTTAATTAGGGTTCGCCGAGGTAAAATACTATCACAGTAATCTCTATTTCATCAAGCAATTCATTTTCACAAGTTGCTGATATGTAAATGAATGTAAGTGACAATGGAATGCTAAACATTCCAGATAAACGCAATATGGACCTTTAATTAGCCGTGTGACCTTTCAAAGTAGGCTTTAGGTTTAGCGTACCACTGTCAGGACGTTCGCTTCGGACGGTTAATGATAACCATTAAAGTCCCCGGTGATCACCTCTTGGCTTGATTTAATTCTCATGGGATTTGGAAAAGTCTTGGAGACGGTCGAAAGCCTACTACGTCACGTATAAGTCCGTTGACTAGTATATATAGTCTCTATAAAACCGCCCTTTTTGCCAAGCTATTTCAGCATTAGGTACAAGACCTTTTATAAAACCTGTTTTTCAATTATTAGAACAAGTTTGAATTGCTTTCAATGCAACCCCCCCCCCCCCCCAATCATAGCTGTCCTGATGAGAACGTATAAACGTTATCGACAGTTTCGGCTGCGGCGGTAGCTTTGGCCGTATAATTAAACATCAGTTACCGAATGTAGAGAATACACACGCGAATTGAAGTCTTTATTACGCGCCTTGTCTAGATGTTTTAACATTACACTACATGCATCTAGGCTTTAACATCAATACATAACCCAGTGTTGTGTTCATATTCTTCTGGTCCACGCGTTATGCATGTTTCCATGGTAAGTGGTTTTCGTTGCTATGATAATGTTGTTATACTACAACGCACAACAACAACAGATTTTGTGAAGACGCCTCATTTTTTCCTTCCTTTTCACTGACGTGATGAATACCAGATGTAGCCTATATATTACTGTCTGCGATCTATCAACATAACAATACTTAAAGGACCCCCAATGAACCGAGTCTCTCTAGTAAACCTGGTCAAACGATATAGAGTCGGGATATCCTTACAGCAATGAGTTCGCTTATGAGACACAGCTGTGGGCGGACGGATAATTACAAAGTTTGTCCTGACAATCTATTGCAATGACAGTACGGGCTAGGACGACTATGGAGGTAATAAATATACCATAAACCCTATATCAGTAACAAACTACGCTGCGCGACGAAAATATCAAAGCCTCAACTCTTTATAATTTAATGTGCCATATCAGTTTACATACGGAGTGGAATTAACAAATGGCCACCATATTCACATGGTGGTCTCGCAAATAAATAATTGAACCTAGCTTCGAGCCCGAAAAGAGCTGTGTGGGCAAATAATTCTGAAAAGGACACATGTGTTCCTTACTTGATACATTGTCACAGAGGGATAATGCTTTAAAACCGAGAGAGAAAAAAAGGAATAGTGCGAAAACGATTGTCTTCACCATTTCAAAGCGATGGTCCTTTGTAATGAAATTAAGCCAGAGAATATATTACTGGGCAGTGGCATAACTGATCAGCTGGGCGCAGGGGGCGGGATGCCCAGTCGAAGATCCCCCCCCCCCCCCACTTGCCCCACAAATACATTGCTGTGCTAAATACAATATATTGGACGAAACTTCCAAAATGCATTTAAAGGTTTAGTTAAACCAGTTCGCGGTTGATGATAATCCTTAATTGACGGTAATTTTCGAATAAATACCAGGGTCATTATCAAATCACTAAATTTTGGAGTATGTTGTAGGTCGACATCTTTTGAAAACTCCCAAATTTATTTTATGTATGGAACACCATGATATAAGCATATTCTGAAAATTTCAGTTGCGTTGCTTCAAAATTGGCCGATTGATCACACTTCGAAATTCCGCAATTTGTCGCCACCATGACATTTTCTTGATTTTTGAGGTCTCATTTCTCAGCAATTAGAGATTCTACTACCTTTCTATTACAGCAGCCTGAATACTCTTTCCCACAAAAGTGGAATATAAAAAATTAGGCTATGAAAACATTGTCTTGTGGAGTTAGGTCAACTTAAAATTGTGAAAATATTCGATTTTGGCATTTTTCGCTAAAAACTGTGCTATTTTTAGTGATACATTGCTCCAGAACCATTGCTTCAGGGTACTTTATTCTTTCAGAGGTGATTATGTCTAGTACAAACAATACAACATGATGATTGCAATGCTTTTCTGTAATATATTTGCAAGTTGTGTAGCTCTAAAGTTGCTATTTCATGCTGGGATTCAGCATGAGGAAGTGGATTTGATGCCAATATTTTACCAACGTAACCATGTTAGAGCCGTGTGGGTTTTATACTTTAATTAAATGTATAAAGCACCTTACCATATTTCAGGGTTCTAGCATTACTCAAAATTAATTTATGAGGTTGTAAAATTGCTCTGATGTACAAAAGAGGTCATCTTTGACAGCCAATAACTCAAAACGCGTCATGTTGGAAAAAATCTGATAATTTTTTCTGGAAGAGATATAGTACCACCCTGTTTGTAAAAACAATTGGAGGTTATTTTGCCTTATTTTGAATGATGAATCCTCAAAGTAAGGGATTTTTACCCAAAAAAAAAACATTTTTGCCTGTTTTGATGTTCCATGCACATGCTGACATGTTTTTGAGCCTGGGTATTGTACTTCAAGGTCATTTAACTCAATTCTGTGCATATTCAGTGTCATATAAACAAATACTATTTGCAATGTAATGTCTGCTTCTGGTTCAATTCACTTAATTAATAGACTTTACTATAAAAATGAATGTCAACCAGTACTTACATGTATTGGGTGTTCATCTTAAGTGTGTATTAGTGCTAGGTGTAAACATACATATTTGGAGAGGGTCAAGCAACATCCATCCGTGATTTGACACGGAATGACTCACCAGCAAATTGCGTCTCACGTTAAATATTATCCTATCATTGTGCTTTCTGTCATTTCTACGAGGTCCCCCATCACCTCCCCTTGCCACACAAGCTACTTAACGCGATGATCTGCTCCCATGCTTGTTATATCATGTGTATGATTATAACTTTATATCATCGTTTAATCGACCGTCCGAAGTTAATTCCATAATTGTTACTTGGAAAGCTGCAGTAGATATATGATGTAATTTCAACATTGCATGTGTGAACTCACACAGACTGATCAGTTTAATAAAAATAAAAATACATAAAAATAAAATAAAACTGTTAGCAAACTGCTTATGTACTAGAGAGCCTGTGTAAGAGAATGTGTAAAGTAAGTTAGATGACGTTTCGATCCTAGCAGGCTAAATGACAAGTAACAGTAACAGAAGGGACAAAATCAGTCGTTAGAAAGTGACTGATCAGTCGGTTCTAGGACAAAATCCCCCCGGACAAAATCCCCCCAGACAAAATCCCCCCGGACAAAGTCCCCCCAGCCAAAATCCCCCCCGGACAAAATCCCCCC